>CAVNYN010231239.1:0-25871 GCA_963692815.1 Nyctanthes arbor-tristis
GGGGGCCCCCGCTGTGGAGGTCGGAAGGAATTTTTTTTCCCCCTATATTGTTTCTGACTCCTAGGTAAAAGAATTGAGTTGGATGACAGTACAAATTAGTAATGAGCTTTAGGACACGTCTTTTAAATTATGGTGCATTGATGACAGTCCAACAGTCCCGTTTATCCGCTTAACCCCGCCCACAGTTAATATGGTACACATATGATAGCTTGCACAACTGATGTGGCACACACATGGTAGTCTATTATGTGTGTGCCACTGCCATGTGTGTGTCACATCAGTTGCGGGCGGTGTAACTGCTCCCACAGTGTGCGGGTGATCATTTTCGGACAGTCCAGGACTTGTGCTTTATGATCCATCCGTTGCTTTATCACCCCTTTTTATCTCTTGCTTATGAACGCTAGGGCTAGCAATTTATGCCAGACTTCCCGAAAATTAACTATACAGGATATATACAATAAGTACACTGCTTTGAGGTGGAATATAATTTTGAAGAGGAAAGTTAGGTAGAGATTGATTTTGAAATGTAAATGGAATGACAGAAAGTAACGGCGGCAGTTGCTTTACGGTTCTTTTTCCCCCTTTCTTTCTTTTAACACTGTGATCTCTAACTTTTCATAAGTTTTCACATAGTCCTTAAAGACATTTATACTTTTACTATTTAAATTAAAAGAAAGAATTTGAAAAATAGTAAAAATGACAAATAAAATGGAAAATTTATTTTCACACCGACTTATTTAGCTACTCATCTCACCTTATCCTCAACCTGACTGCAAATTGTAAGTACCAGCAAAATTCCATTTTTTTTTTTTTCTTTTTGGTGAACCTTTCTTTTTTCCTACCATTTCCAGCAACAAGGGGGAAATAGACAGCAGAATTTGGGTTGACTCTTGCTATCGGAAATAGTGGTCGGACTATGCCATTTACAGCTAGTGGGTAACTAGATCACTAAGGTAAGAAAGAAATAATTTTACTTTTTTTTTTAATTATTAGTTTTTAATTCTATTTGCTTTTATCTAAAGAGTAAGGGTAAATTTCATTTTTAGGGAATTAGGAACATGTATGGAGTTATGAAAGGTTGGGGCTCATAGTGTTGAAAACAAAGAATGAGGATCTAAATGATACAATGTGTAAAAGTTGGAGACTATATGTGAAATTTATCCAAAAATGGCGGGCGCAGATTGCATCATGACAATAATTTTTTAACACTCATTTTGATGTCGTTGCATATACAGACACTACCTGATTGTATGTATCATCACGTGGTGTATATACATACAGCCACACGGGTGTTAAAGCATACACAACCGTGGGCTAAAAAACGGAAATGTCATTGACAACTTTATCTTTTTTCCCCCTAATACGTTTCACGTTGTTTCTGCATTTCTTCACATTTTTTCTCTTTTTCTATTTTTTTAACATTTCACGTGTGTTTGTTTACTTTAATCTTTTTTTAATTATTTCACGTGTGTTTGGTTACTTCACCATTTTTTATTTAAAGTTTTTAGTGTTTTGTGTTGGTTTCTTTGTTTTAATCGAGTGTTATTTCGAAATAATTATTATTTATTTAATCTAAGTTATTTTGCTTAATTTGGTTGTTGTCAATGTATTATTTTTTACAAAACGAAAGAAAATAATTTGCTTCGGTACAAATTGTATAAAATGTTGGTCTAACTGCGTTCGCCTATTAATATGATGAGTAATTATTTATTTTTTATAATATGCTAATGGTTGGAAATAAAAGAAAAATAGAAAAAAATAGTTATAGAGAATATATAGAGTATGTGGATTGGAGAAGTTTTTTAACATAGAGGTTACTGTATTATTTTTTTTAGAGTATGAGAGTTGGGGATGCTCTTAGACAAGTTTCAAAGATCTTGGATCATCTCCTCACAAATAATACTCAATGGTCAGTTTTTTTGCTCCTTTTTTATTCAATGGTGGGTTGAAACTTGAAAGTTTGTTGGTTCGAACTTTGTTCGTATCGTGAGATAGATCTAATTTTCAAATCAACAAGAAAGATAACTTTTCACATTACCTGTAGGGTCATTTTTTACCCAATAAACTGTAAGGAGTTGTAATTTTTTATGATAATTTTGACAATGTCTATTATATAATTGGTTTTCAATCTAATTAATTATTACTATCATGATAGTCATTAAGTTAAATATATTCTTCTAGACATGAAATTATAATCTTTTAGTTGATATCAACAAAAGTTAAATATATTCTTCTAGACATGACATTATAATCTTTTAGTTGATATCAACAACTAAAATGATACTCCTTCCGTCCTATTTATTTTATTCACATTTCCTTTTTGTTTCCTCTAATTTACTTTGTCTTATTTCTATACACTTTATTGTATTAGCTTTTAAATTCATTTACAAGTATACCCTTATTTACACTTGAAAATTTAGAACTATCTTTTTTAATATAGCGTCAAATATTAAACAAGTGTATTTTAGAAAGTTAGTTTGTAAATTTTCTTTTCCAATATTTTTTTTAATTCTTGTATTAAAGCAAAGTTGACAAATTATCCTTTTTTCTTTTTTTTTTTTGGAGTGGGCCAGAGGGGGTATGTTGGGGGGGAGTAAATATATTTTTTTTTTATTTAATGTATTGAATGTATAGAACTAAGGTACTATACTCCAAACTCATCATTAATATTATTGCTTGTTCGAATACAATTATGTTTTTTTCTAAGATAATCTTCTAGAAATTTCAAGTAAAATTTTCAAATAATTTACTAAAATTGTACTAAATTTACTTTATTTTTAGGACCATATGTTTACATTAAAGTTACCATAAGCTTTGATATTTGAACTCTAACAAGCAGGTGTTATGTAGGATAATCTCTACTTTAAAATTTGACAATCATAAATGACCTTTTTTTTTTTCTTTATATGTTTGGGGCTCAAAAGGAAAATTAAATTCAGCCAAGTTTGAAGAAAAAAATATATGATTATTAGGTTAGTACAAGACTATATCTTGAATGATCATTTTCCAATCCCACTTGATCCTATGAAAAAGCAATTTTATACACAATTCAATTCGATTTTATCATATAACATTTTAGAACGATCTTACAAGCTGGATCACAATCTTGACAGCCATGGTCCTACCAAGCACAAGAGCTGTGCTAACATAAAAGCAATATTTACAATCTAAAAGTACAGTATCATGTTAATTATTTTTCACACCCAATTTGAATTCTAGTTTTGACAAGATACACAACAAAATATATAATACAATGCCCATTAGACTGATAAAAATAGCATGCAAAAGAGATCTCACACAATAAACAAGAAAAATAATCTTAACAAGGCTGGTAACTGCAGCAACAGGTCATTGCACAATCCACACAACGGAACTTCCTCTTTAAATAAATAGGAAGCTAGAGTAAGTACCTCCAGAGAGCCGGACGATCTCTTGATATAAGGAGAACTCTAGACGCCAAGCAGTCGAACGAAGGAGAATCCATGTCATCAGGTCCAATTATTTCTTTCACATTCTGAGTGTTGCAATAATCCTCTACAAAAGAAGGCTGTCCATTATCGTTCAAACAATCAAAAACATATAGACCAAGATCACAAACTCCCATGACATGGCTTGGATTTCCCCAAACTTGTGTCAATGCCGTTAAATTGTAGTGAGCATTCGATTCTGGAATCATATAGGTGCTATAAAGCCTCTGTTTGCGCAATGAGAACTGTTGTATCTGGGAGCAGGATTGGTTGTTTCCACTTGACCTTAAATTAGTGCACCCGATGTATATAGAATCTCCACGAGAAAATACTGACTCCACATTCACCCCAACTTTAGGTATCTTAAGACCTATACCAGATGGATGCCGGAAATCCAACACGTTAATGGAATCTGAGGTGCAGAATACACCATCATTTCCTTCTAATTCAGATGAACTAACCCTGCAAAAGTTGTATGTATAATAAGAAACAAAATTTGTTCGCCTGATTAGTTAATTAACCAAGAATTGAACACTTATTCAGACCAAGAAATCCTAGTTTCCGTATTACTATGTGTATTATTATATAGTAAAAACCAAATTCCATTGCAGACTTAAATCGTAAAACATTAATTATTCCCAGCAACACTTAAATTCTACAATACTAAGACAGACAGTCAGCTATGAAAGAGAGATAAAAATTTTGGAAAGCAAGCAAAAAGGGGAGCCTAAACCAATTGAAGAAAAATAAAGACAACGTCCAAAAGTAACTGAGCCACTCAATATGCATTACCTCTGTCGAACCCCTCCACCAAATTCTGCATCGGAGTTATTGACATGAAGAGCAGAAATTTTTCGACCAGACGAAGAAACAGACAGCAATGACTGAGAAATGAGAGAGCTCACATCCCATAAAGAGAGATTTTCTGCCTCAGCTATGACAACTTTACCTCTGTTTCTCCAATGCAAAGGACTCGAATAATCCATAGATAACACAGGCTTCTGCAACTCCCATTTCATTACCTGGTCTCCGTCGCGAATATCATAAATTTGCACTGCCCTTTGACAACTTAGAGTTGATATAATAAGCGGTCCGCAAGGTTTATACCACCATTTTCTGCTTTCAGTATTCATAACCGTATATGAAGCATTTCTGTAAATGTTGCTAGGTAGGGGAGCAGGGGCCATTCTTTCATTGGTAGTATCATTCTCTAAGTGAAAAGCTTGTAAATCTTTTGTGTAAAAATCCCATGAGCAGAAGACCAGAACACGCATTACCGGCAGACGCAGCCACAACATATTTACCTGAGCAACCATCTGCACCAGGGGCTCGTATTAGCCAACAATCTCTCCACATGTTTGCTAAGACCCCAGTGGGAGGCATATATATGGCCTTCTCCTGAAAGGTGTATAAATTAGCAATTGACTACATTTGGAAATAGATTCTGCAATCCACAATATTCTGTAGCTGCTAAATAACATACTCAATAGTTGTAAACCAGACTGAACAGCATCAGTTTTTACATGTGTGCACATGTAACACAATGCTTAAAAATGAAGGATGCAGTTTGGGAGAGTAAGAACAAGAATTAACATACCTCGCAGTTGGCAATATCATGGAAGGAACATGAGCCATCATCATGAGCAAGAAGAACAGACTCTCCTTCAGAAACGAACCATCCCCCTGTTGAAGTCTTGCATCCAATTTCCTTCATTTGATACATAATACTGTCGTCAACCTCTTCGTGACTTAGGATTGCTGGCAGTCTCTGTTGGTCGTCAAGGTCATTGAAATCTTCATCAGCCATGAGCATATTGTCGATGATATCGTTTCCATTTAATAAATTCAAAGAGGAATTTTGTGCTCCAGATGTTATAGCATCATCCATTTCTTGAGCCTCACTAGACTCATTGTGAACCTTATTTTCCTCACTCAAACTTGCCAAGAACTCCAGTGCAATCACATTATCATCGATCATCTCCAAATTTGGCTCACTACTTGGTTCTTCAGCATTACCTTCATGGCCTTCCATTGCTGTCTTTGATAATATCCTCTCCCTAAGCAACTTGTGATGAGGAAATAACCTTGCTTCCAATTCTTCACCACTCAACCCCTTAACTGAACTCTTCATATAAGCTGTACCGTTTCCTTCCTGCTTGTTCTCACTGCCTTTAACCAACATTGCTGCATTCCCATCATTACGAACAACATGACTCATTGCCTTCTCAATCCCTGAAATCTTTTCCTGAATATCTGACAGTATCATTTTCGTAGCATCGGGATTATTCTTATCCAACATCTCCTTGGTCTTATTTATATCCGATGCTATCCTCTTGACTTTCCCTTCCAAAAATGCAAGCTTTTCATGAAGCTTACTGGGATACTTTTTTGTGGCGTTCTCTCTCAGATCCCCCAAGAAATTGTCCATTTTATTTGCCCGTTTGGGTTCTATTGAATTTGGACCCATTTCAACTCTATTTGCACAAGATTTCAGCTTTATTTCCTCCAAGGTCTTGAATTTTGCACCCGAAGCTATATTGGGCTTCACTTCAAAATTCTCAAGCTCCAATCTTGGAACTGAGCTTAAAGTTCCCTCTTCTTTCAAATTCTCATTCAAAGACCGGCTCTCAATTGTCCCATTTAATTTGGAAGTTTCCTCCAATTTATCAAAACATCCACCATTTTTCGCCAAATTATTTGAGAAACTACTTTCAGGATTGAACTGTTCTACCGATATTTCATTCAAATCTATTGTATTCTTCACGTTCTTAGGCAAATCGAGGACTGAGACCCCAGAATTTTTCTTCAAATCACAGAAGATCCTAGCAATATCCGAAGGACTAGAACTCCTACCTCTGGGGACCGAAGAAGTGGACCTCCTAACACGCGACTTCTCCACCGTAGTCTTATCAATCCGGACGATCGGCTGGATCTCTGGTTTCTGCGTAGCGGCCCTAACCCGAGATGTGGGCCTGGGGTTCTCCTTCCCTGCAGAAATGGACTTTCCGGTCACCGGGGTGAGGGATTTAAACGGCCCTGATGTGGTGACGGAGGTGGTGATCTTTCTGCCGGCTCCGCCGCCGCGTTCTTTCATCCGGCGGACCGCTGACGTTGACATTTTTTCTCTGGTATAAACGGACAAGAAGAAGGGGTTTTTGCTTCTTGTAAGAAATTAGGGCTAATAAATTGTGGGGTTTTCTTTGGGCGGGAAATGAATTTGCTATGGATATTTGAAAATTATCCACCACCCGGCGGGACTTGTTCAATCAATAATGTAGGCAAATTCATTTTCTAGATTTTTCTTTTGGGTGAAATTATAGAGCTAACATGTGACAGATTTGCGCTTTCATTTCTAATCTTTAGAGTTTAGATCTGGATAAGTAGAGTTAAGTCTTCAATAAATAATAAGATTCTACTATATATTAGATTTTGAGAAGCAGCAGAAATGTAACTTCTCAACTTCTACTTTTAACTTCTCTAATTAACAATAATTAAATTTTAATTTTAACCACATATTTAGGGGTTGTTTGAATCCATTTATTTTTTCCATTTATAAATTCACCTACCATAATTTAACTGTTAATTTGACAACTACTCAACAATCACTACACATTTCAAACTTCAATTAAATATTCACTACTCATTTCCACTCACTATAAATTCTATTTATAAATTACCAAAATTTTTATGCTTTTTTATATTAGATACAAAGGGAGAAAACCTAAAAATTATCCTATGCAACAATCTATTTTATTTAAATTTTCCTATTGAATCATAATTTATTTGATTATCATTATATAAGTTTGTTTTATTTTTTATGTATTTTATTAATTGGTTAGCTTCAAATATTTTTTTCCATCAAAAAGAAATTTCAATTAATTTTTCATTGTTAGCTATTGCTTATCGATGTTTTGTAATTCTATGTGAAATATTACATATTATCTCACAAAACAAAAAAATTAAGAATACCACATATATAATAATAAATAAAGATATGATTTAAATCATGTATTTTTGAAAAAATATAAACTCGTAAATAAATAGAAAGTTAAATTTATCAAACATTTAAAAACTACTTTGGAGCATATAACGATTTTAGAATAAATGTTTACCAAACATTAAACTAATTCTTTTCACAATGATTTTTTATCTAATACAGTAGAAGCTGTTAATTGGAGAAGTTATAGCAATATCAAACTAAGTCTTATCATTTTTGAAAATTTGGAGACATTCATCCAAATTATTAAGGGCATATTCTCTTTACTGTTTTGAGACTGTTGTTAGTTTTCAGTTTTTTAAAACACTGAAAAAGCGTTTACTTTCATATTTTTAAAGACGAATTTTGAAAAACAAGGAATTTTTTAACAAAGGAAATAGAAAATGATAAAAAGTCGTTTTGAGAGTTTTTGAGCAAAACACGGTACTTAATTAAAAACACAGAAAAACGGTTTCTTTTGGGAATTCCAATTTCTCTCTCTTCTAATTTTACAACCCTTCGTCCCCCCGCCCCCAAATCAATTATGACTACTGTAGTGCTGCTTCTCTCCATCGTCTGCTTAGTTTCTTTCTCTCTCCTCTAATTTCTTTGTTCTAATGATGCACCCAAATTTCGACTACTCTCTCCTCTCTCCTTCGTCCCTTCGCCCAAATATTATTTCTTTCTATCTCCTCTAATTCCTTTTTTTCCTCATAACAAATTATATAGCAAAGTTTCATATTTTAATCTTGGTAATGAGACGTTAGCACAAAATATTTTTTTTTAAAGAAAGAATAAAATTATTTAATTTACTTAAACAAAATTATTTAATTTACTTAACAAGCAAATAAATTCTTCAAATGTTAAAAAGAACATATTTTCCAATTTTGTGTTTCTTAAAGCAGTTTTCTAAAATAATAAAATAAATGCATTTTTAGGAATTTGAAAAAAAGTACTCAAAACAAAAAATTAAAAATGAATTGAAAACTGAAAAGAGAAAACTGAATCACGAAAACAACGCAACCTAACTTTTCCATTAAGAGATGCGCCAAATTCAAAAACTTTTATATTTTGAAAGGTTACAAATTAGTGCCAAATTTTTAATTTTGATTTTTACATGTCAACATTTTAGAAATCATTATCATGAGTACTCAGTTGGTTTAATGTATTAACTGAATTCTTAGCTGATTGTTTAACAAATATTTTATTTACTCCGACACAAAATTGCAAAAGATGTTTCATTTCACCTTGCACGAATATGTTTTGTGAAGAATTTCTTAAAAAATGTCCACTTTCTAGAAGTTGTTTCCCAACATAGACCATTTTTTGAACTTTTCCAAACCTGTTTTTTTTTTTACCATTTTCTGAGCAATATTACACTAGATTAAAAATGTAAATCCAAATAAAACCCTTTATACTCCAAATACAATTTCGAATTCACAAAGCGGGTCGGTCAAATTGTTTCTATGTTCCAATCCTTCTAACAATATATACAGAGAAAAGTTTTAGATTTTTTGTTTATGTATGGGGATATTATGCTTTAACAAGATGTATCCCATACAATATTATTAACACGATCTAACTCCCACTAACTTATTGTACACACTGTTCCTCTTCATTCTAGATAAAATCAAACACTTTGATTATCTCACCAAAATGAAAGTTTCAGTTCATTTAAGGTTTGATTAATACTCAATTTAACTTTATGGATTCAAAATTTTCAGATTGTACCATATATATCCTTGCTAAGATTCCCATAAAGGAATACAATTTTGACGTCCACTTGCCAAATATGCAACTTTAGCAACAACAATTCAAAGTTAATACAAACATGATTATAGATAATAAGGTTTTGTCAAAGTCAAGTTTTGTTTTTGATCTTAACCTCCACTACCAATCTTGTCCTTTTAACATGAGCATTACCATCGATGTCAACCTCTTAGTTGTAAACCAATTTACAACATATGGATCTTATCGATTTTGGCTAGCCAACCAAAGTTAGACTTTTGATTGTAATAGATGGAGCTTCGAAATGAATTCTATAGCATCAAATCTTACCTTCAAAGTCAACAATTTGACCTTTATTTTGCATAAGTTGTAGGTTTATCACCATTAATTATCAATCCAATATTGGTAATTATGAGAACATATCTTCAAGTACATGAATTCCCATACCTGATATACGCGGAGCTTATGTGTTCTTGGGAACCGTCTTTCTATTATTAGTTTACACTTCATCAAATAAAGTACATCCACTAGCACATCTAATCAATCAATTTCTTCTGTGGTTTCTTGAACTCCTTCAAGATCTATACCGCCCACTGTTTTCTTAGAATAAATAATATCTCTCTAAGAATACAACATGAGATTACATTCATCTCAAATGTACAATATAAATCGTGTGCAACAATTCTTGTTGGATAATCCACAAAGAAATATTTCATACACTTTCTAAAAGTGTTATTACACAAAATAATTTTGAGTTTCGTCAATCGACTTAGATGGAACACATTTTAGTGCATGTTATGCAATCTCTATTGCATATCCCAAAACAAGTTTGAAAGAACTATTTGGCATATCAAATTGTAATATATTTAATATGTACAACTTCTCTTCAAATAAATTATTGTAGAATTATGTATTTATAGAAATTCACGACAAGAGAATCTTACTCTCTTTAAATAACCAATTATACCCTTAAATATTCCTTACTCCGATCATAACTAAGTGTTAGAATATCTTTCCAACTAGCTTGCCGTTTCTCGCTTGAACATTTTGAACATTTCGAAACTTTCATACATAAACTTCATCAAGTATATGAAACTATTTATAATATAGTCATCATTGAACTTGACAAATTAAGAAAATCTATAACTGACATTTGTAGACTTTTATCCAAATACATCAATATGGGTTAGGATATATTTGTCTTTAATGTCAGAACTGGATATAATTTAGATTATCCTTTATACCTCTTTTATCTTCTATTATGATAATAAACCTTTTAGGATTTAGAATCTAGATATTATCAATCTTATTTCTATAGTAGATTCCATAATTAAAAATAACTATCATTCTCAATCTCAATGGACTAACTATTTATGTCCAAACATGAGTTAGATATAATGTTCTTTACAAGAACTAGATGATAATATCAATATTCTTATCCCAAAAAGAACAAAAAGGTAACAGTAAAACAATAGGTTTTAAATGTAGTAACTATTACTTCATTTCCTACTATAGGTCCTATTTTTTCCTTCTGCAGTGATCTACTCTATTTCAACCTCATTCATATATTCCCAAAAATATGAGATCAATATCCATTATCTAATACTTAAGAGGCTGAAGAGCACTCTTCTCATTCTCATCTTGTAGTACAATCTTCTCCAAGGTTTTGTTCTCTCGAATATGATGATTATATATGTCTTACAGTTTGTATTCCAATGTTCTTCATTTCTACAAAGATGATTGGTTTTGGATATATGTCTTTATACCTTTTAAATGTATTATTGACCATCTGAATATTTCTTAAAGTTCCATTAAGACTACCTTTAAGTACCATTAAAGGCTTCAATGGTCAATACTTGCCGTTACGTCACATTAATAATAAGTTCAATAATTTTAGCATATCAAAAAGACTAGTAAGTAATATGAATCTAATTCATAAATCTCAGTTTACAATAAGTTATGATGAGCTATCAGACAACGATTATAGAACTAAGTCATTACTTAGCTCATTATCCCATCCTTCTTTTAGATAGCATTTTGAGTTTATACTGCTTAATACATTAATGTTCATCATTCAACTCTTTGACATGGATAGTAACAGTATAAACGTCTGTACCCACATGCAACATTTACAACTCATAATGACAACTATCACACAATACCCCATTATATTCATTATCAGATGATCTTTGTAAATTTGCACTATCCTTGCAAAACTTCCTTAGTAGGGAGTTTCCCATAATCTGTTTTAAGTCATATCCGTTTTTCTATACTTAAGAACTATTCACATTACGATGTCAGTTTTATAATTTTGGTCCAGAAATTTTATTTACATCTAAGATGCTAATTAAATTTACAAATATACTCGGTATTTAAATATGTAATGATAAGATAGAACAACATTAATTGACGTAGGAAATTAATTTAACATGGATCTTTATTAAACTAATTATTATGTCTCCACTGAATTAATGATCCCTCTGCATTAATTATTGAAATTCAATTGAATTTCCAGTGGTCTAGGATCTCGTCCTTTTATTAGAACCTTGATTTATTCAACAAATTCCAATAAAGTATTCAAGTAGATACACTATTAATCACATCTATATGTGACTCTTAGGTCATCAAGTAGACAGCTAATTACCTCTAGGGCCAGGCATCGGGTCTGGCGGTCGGGTTTGCTCCCGACCCAAACCCGACCCGACAAAAATTCAGGTTTCAATATTTGGAACCAAGCCGATCTGAGGTTCCAAAACCTGACTCAACCCGAGTCAGTTTGGGCTGAACTTGTACCGGCCTAATATATATGAAAAAATAAAATAATAAAGAACAGTAGCAGCAAGGGCGGCAGCAGTAACCAGC
Organism: Nyctanthes arbor-tristis; assembly: GCA_963692815.1. Classification (NCBI taxonomy): domain Eukaryota; kingdom Viridiplantae; phylum Streptophyta; class Magnoliopsida; order Lamiales; family Oleaceae; genus Nyctanthes; species Nyctanthes arbor-tristis. Next base: position 12,034 of record CAVNYN010231239.1, read on the forward strand.
AAGGGCTACATAATAGTCAACAGAGGGCAAAGTAGCAGCTGTAGCAGCGGATGGAGGGAGGTAGAGGGGTCAACTCGACTGCAGCAAGTAGTGGAGGAATTTAGGGTCTCTCTAGTGGATTTCCCTTAGGTAGCGATTTGAAATTTTTTACATCTGCTATCCTCTACAAGTGATATTTTCCTAATCTTCACAAGTTTTTCAATGTTCTGCCCCTTTCAAGAGAAATTGTGTTCAATTCAATTTGAAGATCACAAATCTATAAGAGCTTCTGTTCATTTGCTTGTACGATTGACCGGATTTCTGACTTGGGTCAAACTTGACTCGGAAACAGGTTGAACGGTTTGTACCGTCGTAACCCGTTATCCCACTCGACCTAAGTTGGGTTCCAATTTTAAAACCCACAACCCGACCCGATGGCTCCAATCCCTGATTCAACCCGACGCTTTACAGGTTAGATAGCTCGGGTTTTCAGGTTCCCAGATCCGATGCTCAGCCCTAATTACCACATACATCTTTTCTATTTACTTGACATGCCTCTAAAATTTTATTTCCTTGATTCACTCAACAAGAAATAAAAGTTTAGTTAAATTCAACCCATTGTTTAGAAATATCATATGTTTCATAATGATAAGCATCTTCACGAGCTAGCAACCTTAAGTTACTCAATAAACTGACATTGGTACTGAACTTTGATTTTTCACTATAATAGTGGAAGTCATCTATTAACGTTTAATACGAGTTTAATATTTTAATTAAGGAATAGGTTATGCAAACTGTACATAATTAATAATCTTGGATCATTGTAGATTATATCTACCAAATCTTCTTGGGCCATGAAGAAGACTAGATGATTAATTATTAGTAGACATCGCATTTGATCATCAAATGTTAAATGCAAATATTCTCCATTTTCCCTTTTCTAATTTGTATTATATATGAAATGTTTTGTTATATCTCAAAGGACAAAGGTGACAACAAATTAATTGTACAATCATAACTAGTATCTCATAGGGTTAATTTCACAAATCACCCCAACCTTTAGGTTAAGAACCGGCTTCATCTCCAACCTTTTTTGAGACACCCCACATCCTCCAACCATTTGATAAATACAAACAAATCGTACTTTTTTCCACTATTCCATAAAATTTTTAATAAAGTAATGGTTATACCCCTTAAAATTTTTAAAAAGAGGTTTAAAAATAAAAAAAGAAAACTCCCAACCCACCCCACCCTCTCCCTTCCCAAGATTGGCAGCTGGAAATGCTGCCATTCTGGTGGCCGGCCATTCCGCCGCAGAATGGCAGCATTCCCGTGGCCAGAGGGGAGGGGGGGAGTAACCCCCATTTGCTTCTGGAAAGGGCAGCAATTTTTGTTGCCATTTTTGGCAGCAAATAGAGGAGATTCTCCCTCTTTTTGGCTGCCGAAAATGGCGGCCAATGATGCCGTTTTAGGCAGCCAATGTGCTGCAGAAATGGCAGCAATTTTGCCATTTCTGGCAGCACAAATGGAGGGGAGCCCCCATTTTGCACACAAAATAAAGGGGAAAATGTCTAGTGAAGGCAGGGTACCATTCACAAGTACAACATTTAACGTTGTCCCCATTTGTGCTGCCATTTCTGGCAGCACTTTGGCTACCAAAAAAGGCAGCATTGGCCTTTGTTTCCAGTGGCCAAAAGGGGAGGAAGAGGGGTGCTGCCATTTCCTACAGCAAATGGGGGGATTCTCCTCCCCTTTTGGCGGCTGGAATGCTGCCATTTCGGCGATGGAATGGCCGACCGCTGGAATGGTAGCATTTCTGGCTGTTAATCATGGGGAGGGAGATGGTAGGGTAGGGTAGGGTGGGGTGGGTTGGGTGTTTTCTTTTTTTTTAATTTTTTATTATTTTTAAACCATTTTTAAAAAAGTTTAAGGCGTATAATTGTTATTTTGTTAAAAATTTTATGGAATATTGGAAAAAAAGACGATTTGTGTGTATTTATCAAATGTTGGGGTCTGTTGGGTGTCTTAAAAAAGGTTAGAGATGAAACTGGTTCTTAACCCAAAGGTTGGGGACGGTTTATGAAATTAATCCTATCTTATACTAGTTTATTGCAACCAATCATATGGTTCAAGTCCATAATAATCTATTAAATCCATTCAATTAATATGTCATATTAATAAACATATCAATTTGTAGATTTGGTACTGAAAATAATCGTCTAAACCAATTTAAACAAGATAGAATGGATCAGTCAAAATTAAATAATTAATCTAACTAATTAATTAAGTAACCTCGAATCAATAAAGTCAACCAATTAATAGTATTAATTACAACTTTATTAACAGTTGGGAATTAATCTTTATTTTGTTAGAGAATCTCCTAATTGTTCCAGAGTAACTAGAAAGAGATTCTTTAACCAAAAAGAATTCAGTTCAGATGTAGGTTACCTATCCAGAAGTTTTCGCAACTCAATCATAGATGATGGAATCATCAAAGATTTGACCTTTTCAAACTCTGTCTATAACTCACTAAAGGCCTGGGAAACAAAGAGAAGAAGTATACGAACAAGTTATCCAGCAACAAGAAGAAGGAAAAGGATTGAATAGAGGAACTCCTGAACATTTGGCGAACTCAAATGTGTCGATATCAACGGTGACTCATTATTTCAATGAATAAGTTTTGGAGACTCATTATTTCAATGAATAAGTTTTGAAGAGATTTAGGCTTAAAATCACAATTTAAATTAAGTTAAAACTCAACTTTGGTCCATAACTTCATGGTCGATATATGAAGTTCCAAAACTTAAGGGATTGCAGATACAACTTCAGAAATTACATGGGCCTCGCTAAACATAGAGCAACTTGGACGCTTGCTGTTTCAGAAATTACACAGCAGGCCCCCTTCTCTAATAATTTGAGGTCGATAGCAGCGGTGAGTACGGTTAACCTTAGCTGCTGTCTTGATGTTCTACCCAGCAGGCACTACTTCAAAAGCAGCCTTGCTGGTGGCTGTATTGGACAACTGCCGTAACTGTTCTAGTACCTCTCACGTAGCTGTTCATATCAAGAAATGGCTACTATTTACAATAGCTCTTGCTGTCTAGCGGGTAGTGGCAAACTATTTACCGCTGTCCCCAGTCCCACGCACAGTAATAGCTACTGGTTTTTACAACCAACAATAGCAGCTGCTTTTTGCACAACCAAGTACTGCGCTATGCTTTCGCCAGTGGTGGCAGACACTTGCCGCTGCTTTTCCAGCGTGCAATAACGGTTCATCTATCTTAACCCCACCAAATAAGAATCAAGCGAAGTTGGTAACCTTTGCCATTATGTAAAAACAGTGCTGTATTGGTAGCAACCTCGATCCTCACACACTCCTATTTGTCGCTATTCTTACATACCAGTTACCGGCCTCATACTCATCCATTTGATTTGAATCAAATTCAGATTATATACAAATCTAATTTCTTGAATTTATTGTCAAATTACAAATCAAATTGATATATGTAATAATAACAATTATTGTCAATTTCATCAAAAGTAACAAATTTTTCCAAGTAACAAGCAGTCTTTGATACCATTGTTATGAATTGAACAGCATATGCACATTGGAAAATAAATAAATATCCAATCTTAATCCTAGGATTGACCTTGCATTTTAAAAGAATTTGTGTCAGAAAAATACCTCTTTGGTGAGCTTCGTATACTCCAAGTTCTGATTAACTGTTGGGTCAATGCTTGGCACCACAGTTGTTCAATTGTCTAGCCTCTAATGGTAATCCGCATGACAAGTTCAAAGCAAATTTATGAAAGTATGTTTAGGGTTCTATGAACTTCATGTGCTAGCAAGAAATTGATAAAAATTCTACAACCATATCGTGTAAATTCATCATACAAATTTCCCCATTGTATGTCATAAACCCTAACCAAAAGACTTCTATTTATAGTTGTAAGATGCAAAATCCTAGTCAAATTGAGCTTCTATAAGCCAACTGAACTGTTCAATTAATTAAGGGAGCTTTAGGTAAAAGGGTAAAAATTGGACTACCCACTCAGCAATACACCACAAAAGGCAGAAATAGCATAAATACACTTTTCGTCATCATAAATCAGCAATGTATTTTTGAAATAAAATTATACAGCCAAAATTAAAAAAAAAACAATTACAATTAATAATTAACCCATCAATAATTCGGATAATGCAGTTACACACATAATGATGTTTGTTGGGATAATCCAGATAATGCATCAATTATTAATTTGAATATCCCTCTTTACAATTCAAATTCAAGTATATATACATGAGGAAATTAGATAAATCAGAATTTTCAATTCTGATAAACAAGAAATGTGAAGCTCTCCCTCTGCAAAACTACTTACTAATCACTTAGCATCTCAAGTATGTGCCCGTATCAATTTGCTTCCATTTTTGTTAATCATTAGAGTATTCCATGTTTCATTAGAGTATTCCATGTTCTATTTTCAATTCTGATAAACATAACACGTGAACACCTCCCCCTACAATACTACATATTGGTCCTTCATCGGGCTCCATAGTCTTCTTCTAGTATCTAATTGGTTAACATTCCCCTAGTCATATGGCATTCAATTGTAGTTTCAAGTTTCGTCCAAAAAATTTGTACTTTGATTCCCTAATACTTATTCTTTACAGAAACTTTGATGTGTCATCACTTTTGTTGAATGAAATATGAGTACAATTTATAGAGCTTTGTCAATCGAATTTTTACCAGTCCTCCAATTGAAGTAAAGTATTTCTAAATGAGAAGATAGTTCATTCTTCCATTCTTTTCTGAATTTGAATATCATCATGAAATAGTAGAAGTACTAGCCTCCTGCAATTAAAGTTGCAATCAAGGAGTAGAGTCTAGGCACACGAGAGACATATATATTTTGCATTGCCTGTAGTAAAAGTCACAATTGAAATCTGTTTTGGGAAGGGGGGGGGACGGGGGTAGGGGTGGTGAAGAAGAGGAACAAGAAATGTACCATAATGATTCTATTATATATGTTGTTTAGACTGTAGAGGCATTCTATGAAGGGAAGTTTCAGTGTATCTTATTAGTTTTCCTTCTCCATATAGATTTAGTTCTTTATGTTATGTGTTCTGAAAGGGGTGCTTGGATTATTTTTCCCCATTTTTTTGTATTAACTTTCGGTATCATGTGTTCTAATCATACTTCAAACACCAGAAGCAGAACTCATTTCTAGTGTCCCCACAATCACTAGAGCATTCTATGTTTCATAATCATTGTGAACAACTTAAATGAAGCATATGTTATAGGTTCAATAAACAATTTCTGAATTCTAGGCACGAATAAATAAATGGAAGTATAAACACTTTTCTACAAATAGAAGTACATTATTCTATAGAACATTGGTTTTCCCCTTATACCAAAGCTCCTTGAGAAAAAAGTACTCACCAACCTAATAAAACGAGACAGAAACAAATTAATACTGCATTACTTAAACAAAAAAGGTTACAGTACAAACATTGTAGTAACGTATGTAAAATACGAAGGCGAAGGGAGGCCTATAGTAACATGGGAAATGCTGTTTAGTGTCAGAAATCATGAACTTAGCATGTTTGTAGAACGTGTCAACTACCTCCCTCAAGTAAACATATAATCTTAATTCATATCGTATCACATTGACGAATCCATTTGTTGTATCATATCACACCGATGTATCATCTTCATACTGGTAACACCAAGATGCAAAACGGATTCCTTCAGAATGCTTATTCGTTCAATTGCCTAAAACCTCCATAATCTATTTTTTAATCTAATTATTTAATTAGTAATTAATTATCAATTAAGTGAATAAAATATGTAACTAAAGAAAAGAAAAAAGATATTAAATCAGGATAAAATCACATTTTTAAATTTTAAATTAAAAAATATACCAATAGATATCAACCACGTGATCTATGGAATATTATGTGATAATTTAAAAATGAACCTTGTGATCATGTTTAGATAATGATTTTAATATATGAACTAATTTGAAACCCCCAGTTAGAAATAAAAATAGTAAAAAATCCCCCTTAAAAAATGTGTGCAAACATACAAACGTTATGTGTAAATTTGCAAAACGTTATGTGTAAATTTGCAAAACATTATGTGTAAATTTGCAAAACCAACAAAGCGAAGGTATATGTGAAATTTATTGAAAAAATAGGGTGACAGATCTAAAATTCCCATCAATCTAATTAATTCAGCCTGATCAAACCCGACCTAATTAATTGGACCTTGGATATCAATTCCAACATAACTATGTGAGACATTTTACAATTCAACAATCCATTGGATATTGATTTTCCTTTTGGAGGAAAGACAGTGTTTTTGGGGAGATCTTTTGATAAATTTTGTTGGTAATTCAAAAGGGAAGCGGAGATAATATTGTGCTTGCCACCATTGATTTATCATATTTATAGAAGGATTGTAAAGTTCCTCGATTAACTAGGAATATGAAGATTTAGAATAGCGACTTAGATATTGGTTGTGTCGATTTAAATGAACTTTCAGAGTGGATTTTAGGCATAGTTGGAGATCCATATGATGATCGTATATGGGACTATTGAGATTTTGAACCAACTTCTATTAATTGGATTGGACGATCTAATTGGAACTATCGTGGAGAGTACATATATGGCCTTCAAATGTGATGTTAATAGCACAACAACAATATACTTGCAAAGAAGAGCAATTCTTATACCAACACTTGACGTGGTCAACTCTGTAAGTGATTACGTGGTATCAATGAATACAATCGATGGAAGAACTTATATGAGCTTTGATGCAAGTAATAGATCAAATGTTAATGTTGATTTATTACAAGATTTTCACATAATGGAATTTTGAAATGGGATTACATGCTGTGGTATATATAATCATGAAATATAATTGAAGTTCAGCCCACATGTTGATAATTTGGTTAGGTTATTCAATGAAACTAGGTGGGTTATTACAAGGCTTGGAAATCGTGTCATTGAAGGAAAAATTCTCGCCAGAAGCAATGTAAGATGCCCTTTGGTTTCAAAAAATGCTCTGTTCGCTGTTATGGATTTAATGAATAGTCTTTACAAATTTCTTGATAAGTTTGTAATTGTGGTTATCAATGATATTCAATTTGTTCAAAAACCTAAGAAGAACATGGACAACACTTGCACATGCTAGCGTAAATCCTACGGGAGAAGCAATTGTATGCAAAATTTTCTATGTGTGAATTTTGGATTGAACGAGTTATCTTTGTATAAAATGTCGTAACAAAAGAAGCAGATCTTAACATAGAAAAATTGAAGCCGTTCTCTATTAGTCACAACCAACTACCCCAACAGAAGTTCTTAGCTTTCTGGGTTAAGCCCAATACTATAGGCAATTTGTCAAGGATTTCTCTAAGATAACCACCCGCTCACTAGATTAACTCAGAAAAATGTACCATTCAACTGGATAGAAGAATGTGAGAAAAGTTTTTCAGGAATTGAAAACTCGATTAACAATTGCTCCAATATTAGCCATTCCTAAAGGAAGTGGTGGATTTACTATATATAGTGACGCATCAAGCCAAGGATTGGGATGTGTATAAATGTAGAATGGAAAGGTAATTGCATATGCCTCATGACAATTAAAACATTATGAGTAGAATTATCATACTCATGACTTAGAATTAGCTACAATTATCTTTGCTTTGAAAATTAACGACACTACTTGTATGATGAGAAGTGTGAGATATTCATGGAGCATAAAAGTTTAAAATATTTCTTCACCCAAACCGAATATGCACCTGTGCAGATGGATAGAACTAGTCAAAGATTATGATTGCACAAGGAATCTTAAGGTATAAGAGCGATTTTATGTGCTAGCAATTAAAGAACTAAGGAATGATATACTTCAAGAAGCCCATATCACTCCTTAATCATTACAGCCAAGATCTACAAAAATTTATTGAGAAGTGAAAACTTTATATGAGTGGCCAAATATGAAGTGAGAAATTGCAAAGTTTGTCTCAAGAAGTTTAACTTGTCAAGAAGTTAAAGCCGAACATCAAAGATTTTAAGCCTTCACCAATTCTTGAATGGAAATGAGAAAAAAATAACAATGGGTATAACGACCCACTCCACTTTGACACGATATTATCCGCTTTAGGTCTAGCCCGCACCGTTTTGTTCTTAGGCTTCTATCCAAAAGGCCTCATGTCAGTTGGAGTGAGTCTCTTAACTTATAAATTGGTCTCACTTTCTTCACCCAACGATGTGGGATTGAGGCGTCACAATCACCCCACCTACGGGGGCCCAACGTCCTCATTGGCCACACTTCCGGTTGGGTTCGGCTCTGATACCATCTGTAACGACCCGTTCGACATGATATTATTCGCTTTGGGCCTAGCCTGCAAGGTTTTGCTCTTGGGTTCTAACTAAGAGGCCTTATATAAGATGGAGTGGATCTCTTAACTTATAAATTGGTCTCCTTTTCTTCACTCAAGCGATGTGGGATTGAGACCGTCACAATCATCCCACCTACAGGGCCCAACGTCCTCGTTGGCCACATTTCCGGTTGGGCTCGACTCTGATACCATCTGTAACGACCCGCTCCACTTTGACATGATATTATCCGCTTTGGGTCTAGCCCGAACGGTTTTGTTCTTGGGCTCTACCCAAAAGGCCTCATGTCAGTTGGAGTGAGTCTCTTAACTTATAAATTGGTCTCACTTTCTTCACCCAAGCAATGTGTGATTGATGCTGTCACAATGGGCCCTGTAAGTGGTCTACTGAGAACCAGTAAAGGCTATGATGCAATTTGGGTAATTATCGACTACTTGACTAAGTCTGCACACTTCCTACAATCACAATTACCTAAAAATGGAACAATTTGCGTGATTATATGTCCAACAAATAGCCAGACTCCATGGAGTATCTGTATCTATAACTTCTGATCGAAATCATAGATTCTTATCATATTTTTAGAAGGAATTCCAGTCTGTATCAGGCACCAAGCTTCACTTTCGTATAGCTTTTTATCCAGAAAATGACGGGCAATCAGAACAAACTATTTAGACCTTAGAAGATATGTTTAGAGCTTGTAGAATTTCCACAAAGTTGGGATCAATACCTACTGTTGGTTGAATTTTCTTATAATAACAGTTATTATTCGATCGAAATGCAACCTTTTGAAGCATTGTATGGTAAAAAATTTTGATCTCCTTTGTATTGGAATGAAGTTAAAGAAAGAAAGATTGTTAACTCAGAAATGGTACAAGAAGAGATTCAAGATGTAGAAAAGATAAAAGCTAGACTCAAAAAAACTCATGATTGGCAACGTAGTTATGCAGATCAACAACGTGGACCATTAGAATTTGAAGTGGGAGACTAAGTCTTTATTAAGATATCTCTAACTAAAAGACTTCTCTGATCTAGGAAACGAGGAATTTATCGACCCAAAAATTTTAATAAAAATTTTCAATTTCTTTGAACTTAGTCGCTATAATCTCACTTATATTTTAAACACGATTTTACTTATGTGCTCATCCAGTTTAATCATTAAATATAAAGTTCAATATAATTTTAGCTGAAATCAAATTTATTTTAAAAAGTCAAGTCCAATCTTAACAAATTTATTGGTTCCAAACATTTTAAAATCAGCCCACATAACTTTATTAGCAAAAACTTATTTTAACTCTTCTATAAAATGATCACATTTCCATTTAGCTAATTCTAGCCAAGTTGTATATATAGAAAATTATTTCCTAGCCCATAATTTTCAAACGCAAACATTTTAATTGGTCCAAACCCAAACATGGCCCAAGGGAGTCTTCTTCCTCATAAATTTTTCTTACACGTTTATTTTGATAGACAAGTTCATCTCCCGTATCATCTTCATTATTCTGAATAAGGTAATACTCTATCAAATTTTCACATTGATAGCCAACAAGAATCCTCTTTTTATGCATTTACACAGTTTAAAACAAGCAATTTATTAACCCCTTTTCCTTTTTTTTTTTTCCCACAACTGTGAAACCATTAAAATCCTCCCCCATTTGTGCTAATCAGGCTCAATGAGTCCAGTAAAACCTCCAATATTTTTCTCATCCTCTACTCATCTACTCCCACCTTCTCCTCCCAGAATTCTTTCCCCTTCTTTCTTCCAAAATCCCATCCCTGGAGCCCCTCCACTTACCATTTCAACAGCCCCATTGACTAGTACATATATAGAGCAATTCACAACCTTCTCTTCACCACAACAACTTACCACAAAGCAGTCACTGCAAATAATCACTCTTCTCCAGCAGTTGCATAGCCAAGTTATCCCACTCGGTAAAATTTCTCGACCCCTCAACTATGTCATTGCACCCACAATACTACACTTGCATTCCACTATTACTACTTCACACGTACACAAAGCAGCTACCACTTTCTGGAAATAGAAATAGAAAGGAGAGAGAATAAGATAGGAACATTACCGCATACCTTTGCCACGCTCAGCCACACTTTCGGTCCCGAACCTTTTTTCAAATTTCTTCAAGAATTTCAACCAGTGTAAGGATGTTTGTTAGGTCTTCTTTCTTTCCAGTGAGGCATCTCAAGTTGCACAAATTAGCAGCCAAATTCTCTGTCTTTTCCCTTACAATATCCATTTGCTTGTTTATTTGTGTCTCTCTTTTTTTTTTTTTTCTCTACAAAAGACAAGAATCAACAAGACATTTCATTATCAAATAAAGCCACTTATTTTGAAATTTCATCCAAGTCCTTGAATTCTAATTATTATTTTTAGTTAGTCCAAATGACTTTAATGTCTACTATTTTATCCAAAACTTCTATACCTTTTACATATCAATCCAAACCTTTTCTTATTTCCGTCATTGCCTTATTATTTTAAAGTTTCATTTTTTTAGTCCCCAAACACCAACTTTCTCGCCTTTTAATTTACTCATTAAACTTTTAATATTAGTTTATTTTTCAAATGATAACTTTAGAAAATTTCTCTAATGACTAGACAAGGAGCAGTAGTTGATTAAAGCAAAAGATACATACCAGCTCAAACTCAAAAGGTCAACCTTAAGGTACATTCATCATTTTAAAACATTTTTAATTATTTCAAATTTGCGCACTAGCTAAATGTTTCTTATGTGCAATTCATGTTATGAAAACATTGCATGTATAACGTGATTTAATATTTATGTCTATGGCTTATATCACGCCTTAGCAATAAATAGCGGCTTTTTGCCTAGCAATTATGTGGTTGTTTGATTTTTGCCTAGCACTTATGTGGCTTATGCCTTTGCGGCATTTATTGGTCTAGCATTAAATTTCATGAATACATGTTATGTTTTATGATATGAATTGCTAGATGTGCGCTTGAGTCTATTGGGTGTTTTAATAAAACACTCACTCTTTATTCTAAACAACTTTTCAAATTTTGGAGTCTGTAGCGGTACATTTGGCGGTGGCTATTAAGTGAATATTATTTATTTCTATAGTTATTATGTCAAGACATAATCAATTATTTTATTAATAAACTTCTGAAAATTTGAATTTTTGTTTACGTTTTTTTCTCACAGTATTTTATTAAAAAATAGTTTAGAAAGTTTAGTTAATGCTCTAGGTAATTTTAGAAATCGGGCATTACAGCTTGGTATCAGAGTAGGTCTACATTTCTGTAGACTTGCAAATTAAAAAAAAAAAACTTTTTCTATTCTATTCTTTTATTTGGTTTTTATTGTTTGAGATGAATAGACGCAAAATTAAAGGCTTTGTCAATAAGACCCAAACTGTCTAAGGCCGAACAGGACTTAAGTCATCCATGTCCTACCTGAGACACAATAGTTACGCCCCATTCAAATCAATTAAAATGAAAACAATGGAATATCTATTTTTTTTTAAAAATTAAGCAAATTTTAAAATGGTAAGACCACATGTTATTGTCCGCGCCATTGACTCCAAAGGTAAAGAATTTTAGTGATATTTTTGTCGGATTGTAGCAAATTTAAGTTATTTGTATATGCTATAGATTACTTATTTTCATATACCAAAAAAATTTATTATTTGTATCCGATTAGAAAACAAAAAAGTTTTTGAGCATAATGTGTATAATTTCATAATATGTTTTAAAACTTAAGTCCTCGAAATTTAACTTAAAAGACATTAATATCCCACTAAGATGGATTTTTGCACAATTGGTACATAGATATGGCACATCTGGGAGAAACTCGCGTAGCTACTATGACTAGGATCCAATATGAGCAGTATGAGGGCGTCCCGAGGTCGACCATTGCTAAACATGTTATTGGTCTTCGTGAGGCTCAAGATAGAGCCATCCATCAGGGTTACCAAGCTAATGATGTTAACCACCTCATTAATACATTTGGTGGAACAACGCATAAGATCGTTACTGACATACAGCGAGATTTAGCACATGTTCCCAATCGACAAGTGGACTATGATTTATATTGCGAAACACTTGCGATTTATTATTGGCAATACATGTAGCGAATTGAACAACAACATAATGCTATAGAGGGGGATCCTGAAGAGGATCAGAAGAAGACCCAGATGAGGATCCAGATGAAGAGATGCCAGGGTTTATTAAGATACCCAGTGAGGATGAGAATATGCTAAAGCAAGAGGAGATGGAGATGCCTGGATCAGCTGTGGAGTCTGAGGCAGAGTCCAGCATTACAGATGATGAGGATGATGCTTAGAGATAATTGCTTTATTCTTTTGTTTATTTTTCTTCACCATCCAGTTTTACGGGTGTGATATGCTCTTTTGTTGTTGTATATCCTCATTGAAGGATTTATTGAGTTAATGATAAAAGATGGTTTGCTTTTCTTCACTGAGTTGATTTTCTTTATCATGTATGGGTTGATCGCATTTTGAGATTTACAACTTGTTATTATCTATTTTGTAAAGGAAATGCCACGATCAAACCAAGCCATATCATCAGGGACCTACTCCAGGCTGTTCGAGAATTAGGACAGGCTTAGACTCAGGCCCAAGCGCCGTCACTTGCAGTCCCCCAACTACTCAAGCGGTGCCAATTATTGAGCAATTCTGGAGATACTTGTCGCCAGCTTTTATGGTGGTAAAAATCCGCTTGCTACAGAGGAGTGGCTAAGGACTATTGAAAAGATTTTCAGCACATCTCGTGTCCTAATGACCAAAAGGTCCTATGTACCAAATTTACGTTGGTTGGAAGGGCAAGCCATTAGTGGGAATCTACATCGCGTACTAGGACTGAGGAAGAACATCAAAACCGAATATAGGCTCAGTTTAAAGCATAGCTTACGGATAAATATTTTCCTCAAGCCCTTAGAGATATGAAAGAGAACGAATTCTTGCAATTAACTCAACGAGATATGGACCTTATAGAGTATGAAAAGAGGTTTGAAGAACTTTCATTCTATACCCCGCACTTGGTGGAAACTGAGGAAAAGAAGGCAAGGTAATTTGAAAAGGGCTCGCGTTTGGAAATTAGACAAATTGTGAGTTCCCATAAACTTCCTACCTATTTGGAGGTGGTGAAGAAAGCCCAGGCAGTGGCATATTCCCGAATAAGGCCTGGAGGCCAGATGTAGCAACCGGAAATTTTTGCTAAAGTTTTACTATTGAAAAAAAAAGAAGACGTGTCGCTACGGCAACCTAATTCATTTCTAGTGATCGCCTTCGTCTAGTTATATATATATATATACACACACACATACATTTAAAGATGGATAATGTAGCGACCAGATTTCATAAACAAAAATTCCCCATCTAAAGATTTTAAAGAAATTCAAGCGTGTCGCTACCACCTTAATCTATTGTTTAATAATTGGTCACGATAAAAGATTTTAAAACTTTTGTG
>CAVNYN010231239.1:25891-36404 GCA_963692815.1 Nyctanthes arbor-tristis
GAAAGAGAACGAATTCTTGCAATTAACTCAACGAGATATGGACCTTATAGAGTATGAAAAGAGGTTTGAAGAACTTTCATTCTATACCCCGCACTTGGTGGAAACTGAGGAAAAGAAGGCAAGGTAATTTGAAAAGGGCTCGCGTTTGGAAATTAGACAAATTGTGAGTTCCCATAAACTTCCTACCTATTTGGAGGTGGTGAAGAAAGCCCAGGCAGTGGCATATTCCGGAATAAGGCCTGGAGGCCAGATGTAGCAACTGGAAATTTTTGCTAAAGTTTTACTATTGAAAAAAAAGAAGACGTGTCGCTACGACAACCTAATTCATTTCTAGTGATCGCCTTCGTCTAGTTATATATATATATATATATACACACACACACATACATTTAAAGATGGTACATTTAAAGATGGATAATGTAGCGACCAGATTTCATAAACAAAAATTCCCCATCTAAAGATTTTAAAGAAATTCAAGCGTGTCGCTACCACCTTAATCTATTGTTTAATAATTGGTCACGATAAAAGATTTTAAAACTTTTGTGTCTCTCGTCTGTTCATTTTAAAGAAGAACGTAAATTTGTCATTAATTGGATCTTGTTTTAAATTCAGGTCCATATTAATAAATTAAGTCCATTATCCAAGAAAATTCGGCCCAAATTGTATTTTCATATCCAAGCCCAATTCTCGGCCCATTTAAGTTAAGCCAATATGTTAAGTCGATCTTATTTTAAACTCATTTTAAGCCCAATTATATTTTAACTCTCAAGCCCAATTTTTAGGCCCAATTCAAAGCCCAAGAAAATTCATCTAAGCCTTTAAACCATCTTAAGCTCGACTGGATAAGGATAAGCAGATTACTTCAACACAATTTCAATTACCCTTTTGAGTTTTGACGTATGTTTTGAAAACTCATCAGTTCCCTAACGAGTGTGGGAAACTGAAAACTCTCCCCTTCTCTGTGTTTTGATAATGAGAAATCTTAATTGATTTCCCTCCTCTCTCACGTTCCTGCTTGTACGTATGCAAACAACTCAAAAACACAAATCCTTCTGCAATTACACTCATAATTACATAGAAATACACCCATCCCATCTGCAATATACTCACCCTTGCACACACACCCAGAAACTCACCATCCTACAACAATTCGTATACACATCACCAGAAGCACGCACACAGAATTACATCTATTCCCCGCGAACACCCAGGCCGAGAAATACATTCTGCGAATTCATTCATAGGTATATACATATGTCTACAAATACATACACACACACGCACACCCGAAGAGAACATAACAGCCATCTCTGCCCTTCTTCGTTCAAACAGCCCCGACTGCAAATTCCCATCTCCAGAATCGATCAAGTTCGATTCTGCCCATCGTAATACCGCCACTACCAACTGTCCCTACCACTCTAAGAAAGGAGTCAACACTACCTTCTTTGCAAAAGCCTCTGAGTCAACCCTAAAATTTAGCCAATGTCGACCCGAGCCCCCTTCCGCAGCTACTGCGGTTGTACACCGCCACCGCGGCCACTGCCGTTGCTAGCCATCTCCACCATTTACCACCACTTCCTCAGCCTAAACAGAAACCTAAACCAGAATGTTGAAATCAAGAACCCATGAATTACCTCCACTGTCGGCTGCAATCTCAACCCAAATTGCCTCTCCATTAGCCTCAATCGCGAGCCACATGCAGCCATGTCCTCGCACCTCCACCGAACACCTCAAACACGAACTCAAACTGAACCTCCATGCTCTGTTGAGCTTGCTGCCTCTTGAACCTTTGAGCCTCGGTCGAGCTCTTCGCCAACTGCGACCAAAGCTTCGAACAGCGGCCTCACTCGAGCCTGCCTTGCTCCTCTGACCGAACCAATCGAACCATGAGCTTCAAGCCAAAGCTCATCATTGTGCGCCTCCCATTGCCTTGAGCTCTCTGATGGTTTCAATTTTGGGGCAAGAATCCCACAATTGGGGATTCTAATTAATTATAATCACACTCTAGGTCCCCAAGTCGTGTTCTGTGTTATTTTGGTCCTCACGGCCTGTTTGATATTCTAATTAAATCCAAATCTTTCGTTCCAGCCGAGTTTAGCCCCTTTATTTCTTAAAAGAGTCCAAGTTGGCTGAAAATCTTTCTGTCCTGTCGATTTTAATCCGTTACTTTCTTTGAAATACTTTATTTTTAGCTCCAAAAGTTTTGAAAAATGATATTTGAGTCTAGAACTTTTAGAGTTCATGATTTAAATTCATACTTTTATTTAATTTAAATATTTTCAAACTTCTAACTAAAATTTATTTATTTATTTGACATACGAGACGCAAAATTTGACACACTAGTGCCTTATAGCTCAAACTCGGAAAGGAAAAGCATAAAGAGGTAGATTCCTTACTAAAGTTGTTTCCTAAAATTATATGTGCAGGTTTTTATGAAATAAGATGCAATTACATGTTATGTGCTTAATCATGTGCCTGAATGTGATTTATGGAACATGGAAAAGTATGCGCATAATTAGCTCACTTTAATCGGGAGCCCACAGACTTAGCTCATCATTTTGGCAGGCCCACATACATTGATAATTAGCTTGCTGTAAAGCAAGTCCACAGACTTAAGTTTACATGTGTACATGTATTTAGGAACATAATATGTATTGCATGTTTTAAAGATTTGTGCGCAAGAATCTACTGAGTGTTTCTTTGAAGCACTCATACTTTATTTTAAAACATTTCAGGTCCCAGAGCTGGCAGCAACTCAACTGAGGGTGGCAATTAAAATGAAAGAAAAGAAAAATGAATAAATGTTTAACTGTTAAAGTTTTGCTAATATTTGAATAACTATTGACAGCATTATTATTTCAAAGTTTAGAAATTTTGTTATTATTGACAATCGTTGTATTATGTTATTTATTTTAAAAATAAATAAAAGTTTGCACTTATTCACTTTTGTTTTAAATTTTGAATTTCCCCAACTTTTGACAGAACATAGAATGGATTTGGTAGTCTCTCGTGTGCCTAGAACTCGGGGCATTATAGTTTGGTATTAGAGTGAGATCTATGTTTCTGTAGACTTGCTTAAAGCATTATTTTGAAAAGAAAATTTTTTAATGATAACTTAATTGGCACCCGCTGTCGTTCGCTCCGTCAACTCTAGGTAAAAGTTTGTTTATTACTTTAAAGGAAGTTATAATTTGTATATGATGTTTTCAAGTTATATGTATTTTATTTGTATTTACTTGGAAATTTATGCATGCATTTAAGAAAGAAAAGATATATGGTATAGACTGGTAGATACCACGGAAAGGTTAAAAGGTATTTACCGTATCCAAAAAAAAAGAAACAGAAAAGTTTTGTTAGAGTGAGCTAGCTATGGGTATTTTATGAGCACATCATGTATTTTAAGAAAGACGTGACCAACGTATGGACAAAGAAATTTCTTTTAAGTCCTTGAAATATAGCTGAAAGATATTAAAGACCCCAACTAACTGGATCTTGCATAATTCGTTAACATATATGGCAGCGGATAACAGAAACGGACAAGCTGAGGCAGCTCGGTTAGCTTATGAGAACTTTGTGGCTAACCCTAATTGGACAAAGGGTGAGCACGTGGGTCGTGTTCGTGCAGCTCATACTCGAGCCATGAACTTTGGATACCAGACGACCACAGCTCAGTCTGTCCAGCACCTAATAGACACATTTGATGAAGATGGGCAGATTGAGGCTACGAATGTCCACTTTCACTTCTATATGGCTCAAGGTGGGGACATAAACTTTGATCTCTTTTGCGAGATGCTCTTAGCGCATTGGGGGGCATATGCGCAGTGTGGCGCTGTAGCCTTTCCCTCACCTACACTTGTACCCGAGCAGGAAGAGGATCTGGAAGAGGACCCAGAAGAGGATCCAGAGGAAGATCTTGAGGAGGAGATTCCTGCGGAGATACCTGAGGAGACTTTTCTAGAGAATCCTGAGGAGATTCTGAATGGGATCCTTGAGGAAGAACTAGATGAAGAGTTAGAGGAGGAGGATGAGGCAGAGATTTTGGAAGACTCTGAGCCAGAGTCATGCATCACTTGGTAAGACATACCCCCTCCGCCTAAGAGGTTTAAGGCGTCAAGTGGTTGGGCAAGTGAAGGTGATGACTAGAGACAGGAGATAGCTTAGGGTAGTTGCCATAGTATTTGTTTTCTATTTCAGAGTTGTTCTTTATTTATTCTGATTGTTTGAGCAATATATGCTCCTTTTATGTACTTCTCTTAAAGGATTTTCAATGAGTAATAATAAATGAAGATTTCCCATATTCTTTGAGTTGTTCCTCTTTATTTTTGGTTGTGTTGGAATATATATACCTTTCAAGTTATTACAACGTCAATCTTTGTTATGTAAGGAAATGGCACGCCCAACACAAACAGACATCCTAAGAGAACTCATCCAGGCCATGCAAGGAATGGCGCAGGCATCAGGCTCAAGCTCCAGCTCTGACACCAGCAGCCGCCCCAGCTGCCCCCGCGGTGCCAATCATCGAGCAGTTCGTAGGCACCATCAGCCGACATTTGATGGTGAGGGTAGGCCACTGGCTGTGGAAGAATGGATCCGCGCCATAGAGAAAATTTTCTGCCACATCTCATGCCTTGAGGATCAGAAGGTGTTGTACGCAGAATTCAAGCTAGTCGATGGAGCTGGATATTGGTCAGAGCCAGATCTCTGACGAGGAACGAAGGAACATGGCTTCGGCTCAGCTCAAAACTGAGATCACGCACAAGTACTTCGCCCAGGCCCTTTGTAATCATAAGGAGTCAGAGTTTCTTTAGCTAACGTAGGAGGATATGGATGTCACAGCTTATGAGCGAAAGTTTGAAGAGCTCTCCCACTTTGCCCCGCATTTGGTGAGCACCGATGACATGAAAGTCTGAAGTTTCAAGAGAGGGCTGCGATCTCCCCACCTATGGAGAGGTGGTAAAAAAGGCGCAAATAGTTGCCTACTCAGGGATGAAGGTTGGGGCTCAGTCTTTTCAGAAGGATCACGGGAAGAAGAAGTGGTCCGAATTGAGCAAGAACAGGAACCACAGGCCAGGACAGTATAAAAGGTAGAACACAGGTGCAAGTAGTGGCCAGAAGAGTGCTACACTGCCACAATGCCAGAAATACAAGAAGCACCACCCTGGCGAGTGCAAGTTGGGGCAGAACATCTGCTATCACTGTGGCCAGCCATACCACTTCTCCTACGAGTGTAAGAATGGTGGGCCAAGCAAGGGCACAGATGGGAAAAGGTCAGGATCTTTGCCATGACCCATGAGGATACTACTGAGGACTCAGATGTGATAGCAGGTATTCTATCTGTGTCTGGCACTCCCGTATATATCTTGATTGACTCTGGTGCTACTCATTCTTTCATATCTACTGCGTGAGTAGCTAGATTGATCATGGTAGTGGAGAAAACAAGCAGTGTACTAGAGGTTAGTATGCATCAGGTGGGTTAATCGATACATATGAGATAGCTAGGGCAGTGCAGATAGACTTTGATCGCATGATAATTAAGGCTGACTTGAATTCATTAATATGAAAGATTTTGATATAATATTAGGAATGGACTGGTAAAGCACTAATTGGGCTACCATAATTTGTCACGAAAAGGAAGTGGTTTTTCGAAAGGACGGAACTAAAGAGTTTAGGTTCTATGGGTCCAAGATTAAGGCACTTCCCCACCATGTCTCAGTCCTTCAAGCAAAGAAGTTGTTAGCAAAGGTAGACTGTCCAGGGTATTTGGTTAGCCTTTAGGGCAAACCTTCAGAAGATATATCTTTATACAGTTAACCAATGGTACGCGAGTACCGCGATGTGTTTCTCGAGGATCTATCAGGTGTTGCACCGATAGACAGGTAGAGTTTACCATCGACCTGGTAGCAAGAGCCGTTCATATTTCTAAAGCTCCTTACCGAATGGCATCGAAAGAGCTCCAGGAGCTAAAAGTTCAACCAGAGGAACTCTTGGAGAAGGGCTTTATCAGGCCAAGTATGTCTCCTTGGAAGGTACTGTTCTGTTTGTGAAGAAGAAGGATGGGAGTATGATAATGTGTATTGATTATCGTGAACTGAACAAGTTGACAATTAAGAACAAATACCCCCTCTCGAGAATTAAGGATCTGTTCGATCAGCTGAAGGGAGCAGCTATTTTCTCCAAGATTGACTTGAGGTTAGGTTATCACCAGGTGAAGATCAAATCAGCAGATATACCCAAAACGGCGTTCAGAACCCGTTATGGGCATTATGAATTTACTGTCATTGCCTTCGGCTTAACGAATGCCCCTGTGGTATTCGTGGACTTGATGAAGGGGTGTTCCACGAGTACCTGGATAAGTTCGTTATCATGTTCATCGATGACATCTTAATATACTTGAGGAGCATGGAACAACATGTCGAACACCTGAGGACAGTGTAGGAAACTCTGCATAGGGAAAGATTGAACGCCAAATTCAAGAAGTGTGAATTTTGGCTAGATCATATAGGGTTCTTAGGTCACGTGGTGACAACTAGGGGGATTGAGGTAGACCCCACTAAAGTTTAGGCTATTACTAACTGGTCTCCACCCACCAATGCAGCTGAAGTGAGAAGCTTTCTAGGTTTAGCCGGGTATTATCGGTGATTCATGGAGGACTTCTCCAAGATAACGGGTCCAATGACGTGACTCACCCAGAAGGGGGAGAAGTTCATTTGGACAGATAAGTGTGAACAAAGTCTCCAGGAATTGAAGAAGAGATTAGTTTCGGCACTGGCGTTGACGATACCAGATGACTCTGACGGATTTGTAGTCTACAGTGACGCAATCATAAAAGCCTCAAGTACTTCTTCACTCAGAAGGAGTTAAACATGAGGCAAAGAAGATGGTTAGAGCTGGTCAAGGATTATGAGTGTGATATCCTATACCATCTAGTTAAGGCTAACAAAGTCACAGATGCCTTGAGCAGGAAGAGTATGAGTCAGTTATCAGCACTTGGTACAGTTCAAGACCGGTTAATCAATGATCTTGAGAATTTGAGGATCGAAGTAGTCACACCTGAAAGACAGAGATTGACAGTAATTGCCAATTTGATAGTGCAACCAGATTTAAGAGACAGAATTATTACATCATAGAGAGATGATGCATTTCTAGAAAAGATAAGAGCTGGGGTCAGAACGAGAGGAAGAAGGAGTTTGAAATCCTTGCCAACAGTGCTCTTATGTTCAAAGGCCGCCTTTGCCTGCCTAATAGTGCTCCGAGATGGGATTTTGACTGAAGCTCATTCTGCCCCGTATGCTGTATATCCCGGAGGTACTAAGATGTACCAAGACTTGCGTAAAACCTTCTGGTGGAGGAACATAAAGGAAAGTATCGCCAAGGTTGTTGCAAAATGCCTAGTGTGCCAATAAGTGAAAGCTGAGAATCAGCGACCGTCAGGGTTGCTGAATCCTTTAGAGATTCCGAAATGGAAATAGGAAAAGATTTCTATGGATTTCATAGTGGGTCTCCCCAGATCGGCAAGTAGGCATGAGGCCATTTGGGTTTTCGTAGACTGACTCACAAAATCCGCCCATTTCCTGCCAGTCTGCATGAGTCTCCATTTGCATTAGCTTGTTCAGATTTATATCAAAGAGATTGTGCAACTCTATGGAGTGCGGGTATCTATCGTGTTGGACAGAGATTCGCGGTTTACTTCAAGGTTTTGGAAGCAATTACAAACAGTGATGGGCACTACGCTGAATTTTAGCACGGCCTACCACCCCCAGACTGATGGATAGTCTAAAAGGACTATCTAGTTATTGGAGGATATGTTGAGGGCATGTGCGTTAGATTTGGGTGGTAGTTGGGAGACTTCTTTGCCTTTGGTCGAGTTTGTCTGCAACAACAGTTTCCAGGCAACCGTCGACATGGCCCTATACGAAGCTTTATATGGCCGGCGATTAGGACGAAGTCGGTGAGAGGAAGAAGTTGGGACCAGAATTGGTTAAGAGGATAGTACATGCTATTGAGAAGATTAGGACAAGGATCAAGATTGCCCCAGATTGACAGAAGAGTTATGCCGATCAGAAGAGGAAAAACGTGGATTTTGAGGTTGGGGAGAAAGTGTTTCTCAAAGTGGCGCCATTGAAGGGTGTACTTCATTTTGGTAAGAAAGAAAAGCTGAGATTGAGGTACATCGGGCCATTTGAAATATTGGAAAGAGTTGGAAACGTGGCGTATCGTTTGGCATTGCTTCCAAAACTTTCGGCAGTACGTAACGTATTCCACGTATCCATGCTGAGGAAGTATGTTCCTGACCCATGTCATGCTGTAAATGTTTAGTTAGTTAAGGTAACGGAAGATCTGACATACGACGAAGCTCCATCGGCCATACTTGCGCGTATTTTAGAATCGAGAGGTTCCATTGGTTAAGACCCAAAGGGAGGGCCATGGTGGCAAAGAGGCTACATGGAAAATAAAAGCAGATATACTTGAGAAATATCTGGAATTAACAGAACAAGTAAGTTGAATTTTGAGGATGAAATTAAATTAAGTGGAAAGGGGTTGTAGCGACCGGATTTTTATAAACAAAAATTCTCCATCTAAAGATTTTAAAGAAATTCAAGCATGTCGCTACGACCCTAATCTATTGTTTAATAATTGGTCACGATAAAAGATTTTAAAACATTTGTGTCTCTCGTCTGTTCATTTTAAAGAAGAACGTAAATTTGTCATTAATTGGATCTTGTTTTAAATTCGGGTCCAGATTAAAAAATTAAGTCCATTATCCAAGAAAATTCCGCCCAAATCGTATTTACATATCCAAGCCCAATTGTCAACTATTTTAATTCTCGGCCCATTTAAGTTAGGCCAATATGTTAAGTCGATCTTATTTTAAACTCATTTTAAGCCCAATTATGTTTTAACTCTCAAGCCCAATTTTCAGGCCAAATTTGAAGCCCAAGAAAATTCGTCTAAGCCTTTAAACCATCATAAGCCTGACTGGATAAGGATAAGCAGATTACTTCAACACAATTTCAATTACCCTTTTGAGTTTTGACGCACATTTTGAAAACTCATCAGTTCCCTAACTAGTGTGGGCAACTGAAAACTCTCCCCTTCTCTGTGTTTTGATAACGAGAAATCTTAATTGATTTCCCTCCTCTCTCACGTTCTTACTTATACGTATGATACATATGCAATACAAACAACTTGAAAACACAAATCCTTCTGCAATTACACTAATGCTAACATAGAAATACGCCCATCCCATCTGCAATATACTCACCCTCGTACACACGCCCAGAAACTTACCATCCTATAGCAATTCGTATACACATCACCAAAAGCACGTACGCAGAAATACATCTATTCCCAGCTAACACTACACTCAATCCCAAAAATAAAAAAAAAAGAGCACACCCACACTAGAAAATACATTCTGCGAATTCATTCATAGGTATATACATATGTACACAAATATATACACACACACGCACACCCAAAGAGATTATTTGTCTTCTTTGCCCTTCTTCGTCCAAACAGCCCCGGCTACAAATTCCCATCTCCAGTATCGACCAAGTTTGATTATGTCCATCGTAATACCACCACTACCGACCGTCCCTACCATTCCAAGAAAGCAATCAACACTATCTTCTTCGCAAAAGCCTATAAGTCGATCCAAAAATTTAGCCAATGTCGACCCGAACCCCCCTTCCGCGGCCATTGCAGCTGTACGCCGCTGCCGCCATGGCCACTGTCATTGCCGGCCATCTCTACCGTGTACCACCACTTGCTCATCCCAAACAGAAACCCAAACCAGAATGCTGAAATTAAGAACTCATGAATTACCTCCACTGTCGACCGCAATCTCTCACCCAAATCGCCTCTCCATTGGCCTCAATCGCGAGCCATACGCAGCCATGTCCTCGGACCTCGACTGAACACCACAAACATGAACCTAAACCGAACCTCTACCCTCCATTGAGCTCGCTGCCCCTTGAACCTTTGAGCCTCGGTCGAGCTTTTCGCGAACCACGACCAAAGCTTCAAACCGCAACCTCACTCAAACTTGCCTCGCGCCTCTGACTGAACCCATCGAACCATGAGCTTCAAGCCAAAGCTCATCCTTGTGCACCTCCCATCGCCTTGAGCTCTCTGACGATTTCAATTTTGGGGCAGATCCCATAATTGGGCTTCTAATTACTGGTAATCGCACTCTCGGTCCCCAAGTTGTGTTCTTTGTTATTTTGGTCCCCACAGCCTGTTTGATATTCTTATTAGACCCAAATCTTTTGTTCCAGCAGAGTTTAGCCCCTTTATTTTTTAAAAGGGTCCAAGTTGGCCAAAAACCTTTCTGTCCAGTTGATTTTAATCCCTTACCTTTTTTTTGAAATACTCTAATTTTAGCTCCAAATGTTTTGAAAAATGATATTTGAGTCTAGAACTTTTAGAGTTCACGATTTAAATCCATACTTTTATTTAATTTAAATATTTTCAAACTTTTAACTAAAATTTATTTATTTATTTATTTGATAGA
>CAVNYN010231240.1:0-17032 GCA_963692815.1 Nyctanthes arbor-tristis
TTGCAGACTTTAGTTTAGGGTTTAGCGGTTACTGTACGAGCCATATATTTGGCATCATTACATACACGGAGATGGAACTTTGAAATGATTGTTGATTTGTTTCAAAGATGTGGTGAGGCATAAGGCATAAGATGTTTTTGTTAATTCTGGGGATACTGTAATGAGGTTGATACTTTATAAGATACAAGTATACAACGGAGGGATGCGTCATCTAAGGGTAGTTACTTGTAAAGAAATGCCAGCTTCTTTGAACACCAGAGTATATTCCAGCTCTTTTTTTTTTTTTGGTGGGGGGGGGTTGTGGAGTAGCCTTTTTTGGCTTCCTCTTGGTGCAATCAGGTTGCTTTCTTTGGAATAGCATTAGTATAGTTATAACAGTGTCGGAAGCCCTTCTCTCAGAACCTCTTATTTCGTTTTCTTTTTAGATAAAAAAAACAGAAGAGAATGCTTGCATTACAGAATGCAGTGCTTTGCACTGCACAAATTTCACCATTTATTTTCGAAGGGACTGTCCTGTGTTTTCCTCACAATTTCATTTTACATTGCAACGTCTTAGAGTTGCACTTGCAGAGTTCCAAATTACTATTGAATGCTTTTCTTGGTTAAGTATCCATGCGCTTGATGTTTTTTGAATTTGAAATTTTTTTATGACATAAATTTTGCTCTGAGATTAACCTTTTACTTTTCTAATTGCAGCCTCCTTAAACATATTGTTCTAGGTCCGTGTCTCAAATAACTTGGTCCTCTAACTCCCATGACCTGAAGACTTGTCTTTATCTTTTGTCAATTTGATTTTATGATGGCTAATTCAGGGGAAAAACAAGTTGATTTTGGCTTAGAAAAGGGTGAAGGTGGAGTTATTCAGTTTAAAAAGGACTTGATCGGAGATGGCTTTCCTGATTGGGGGGGGGTCTTTAGGAGGTTTCAGCACAGTAGAGTCTGAAAGTAGGGTTGTTAAGAAGGATGCTGAAATGAGTGGTGATGGAATTTACAAGGGAATCAAGTTTAAATTGATTGATGAAGAGATCGGGAAAGTTACCTTGTATGGGGCAAATTGTTCGAGGTCACTTGGCGTCAATATAAATGAGGCAACAAGTGGAGTAAAAGTAGGTGGTCTTATCAAAGGTGGTCACTGTGGTTGGATCAGTAATAGTAATAGCGATGAGTTGAGAAGTAGTGACATGGTGAATGCCAATAATATTGATATAGAAAAAAGTGAGCTAGTTCGCCTACATGAGAATGGGCTAAATAGTAGTGATGTAGTGATTGTTAATGAGAATGAGATGCAGGGTGGTGATTGTGATAATGATGTCAATGAGAGCGATAGCGATGTGGAGTCAGACAGTGAGAGTTCATCATCATTAACATCATCTTCTTTCTGCTCATCTTCTAGTAGCGAGGACGAGGCTGCAGAGGAAGCGGAATCAAAAGAAGAAGAGGAAGAAGAAGATTGGAAGAAAGCAGATAATGGGAGTGGGATTGCATGGGAAAAGTTGGATATTGAAGAGGAGATATCTGATGCAGATGAGATGGTTGCTTGGAGTGAAGATGGAGATGATGATGCTGATGGAACGGCTATTGCGGGGCCCATCAGGTCTAGGAACGAACTTCAGGTATGTTGTCTAGATTTTTAGACGTTCACTTCCATTGTTTTTTGCCTAACCATTTATTAATATAGACAGATGATGAAATCTTGAATTTCATGTATAATAACCTTTTCCTATCTTCATTTTTGTGAGGGGTGGGGGTGGGTATTTTTTGTTGCCCAAATTTATTTATGCGAGAGCAATTTCTGTTCCATTAAAAGGGTCCCTAGCTATGCTGATGTTGCGGTATCTTAATTCTGAAAGTTTATCCTATTATTATATTTAAAAAAAAAAAAAAAGAGTTTTCTTTTAGAATTTAAAATGCTTCATTCAACTACCGATCTTTACCACATTATTGTGCTCTTTGCAGGTTCAATTTCTTCTCAGATTCTTTTGTAGCATAGTTGATTGATGGAATAGGTAGAGGTATGAGTTTAGAATGTTGACTTTGATTCTTGTGGGTCTTGAAAGTTTTTGAATAGTTTCTGTTTCCACTGTTTGTTAGTCTAGTAGCTTTGTGGGAATGGGTTGTTATACTGTGATATAATGTGTTTGTTGATGGGAAATAGTGAGCTAGAAAGTGCCCTCTCTTTTTTCCGTTCTCTTTTCGGGTGCGGCAGAGAGAGTTGCTCTGATGTAGGAGAGTGCAGCTGATGATTAAACTGTTCTTTGTGGCGTTAAGACATCTGGGAATTTGTGATATTAATAACACAAATTTTATAATATTTGGCAAAAACATGGGAATTCTATCCACTTAGATTTATAATATTTTCCATATGCTGGTTTTGATTTAGATGCATGATATGTCCTACATATGGTGGTCATATGAAATCTTTTTACCTAATTTTTGTATTTTCCAGAACCTCAGACGGTAAGTTAAAACTAATTGTAATTTTCTTCATTTTTATTTTTGCAGGTTCTCCCTCCAGTTCCTTCTGTGAGTGTAACCATTCAATCATACCATCAACTCCTGCCAGTTGGAATTGTTTCATTGGTAAGGTCATAAAAATAGCGTTCTGATGATTATAAGAAAGTGCTTAGTGGATGTCTTCTATTACCATCCTTTGAATGTTCTAACTTAAGCTGAGGTTCACAAGCTCAAAGTGTTTAAGCCAATGATATTCCCGTTTCAGATCATAGGCGCACAAGTCATTGTGGAAGGGGTAGAAAATCACAATCCTCTGAGTGACGGTTCCATCCTTTGGATTACAGAGAGCAGGTCGGTATTGGGAATAGTGGATGAAGTCTTTGGGCCAGTGAAGAACCCTTATTATATTGTGAGATACAATTCAGAGATGGAAGTCCCTGCACGGATTCATCAGGGCACGTTAGTCTCTTTTGTTCCAGAGTTCGCAAATCATGCACTTAATGACAAGAATCTTTACCAGAAAGGATATGATGTGTCAGGAGAAAATGATGAAGAAATATTGGAGTTTGAATTTTCAGATGATGAAAAGGAGGCCGAGTATAAGAGGATGCTTAAAATGAAGAGAAGGAGCACTAACAATTCGAAGCTTGCAGCTAATGAAAAGAATAAGAAACAATTCAAAAACCGATCAGGGAACTGGAAATGTAATTGTGATGGTGCTCGGAAAGCTTCTGCAGGACATGATAAACTGCCAGTTGTAAAAAAGCCTGTGGGCAGGTTATGATTCCTCCATTTGCATCAAGCACACAGGCTCCTGGTTTTTGCATACCTAATGGAAATTTGACTAGTGGGTTGCCATTTCAAGCCTTCCTACTGGATTGCCAGGAAATGGTATTCCACGGTTACAACAGAATCATCCTCAGCAACTGTATCAAATGCCTTTGCCAAGTAGTGCATCAGTGCAACATCAAAGTAATAACATTGCTGGTTTGCCGCTTAACCTTGTTTTATCAGGTGGGCAAACTAATTTGGGTGGAGGCCCAACTTTTGCGCCCTGGCCTGCAGCTGCATGCATGGGTCAAAATGTCTTCAACCTTTCACCATTTGGAATGAGTTTACAGGGCCAACAACCACCATGCAAGTGAACGTAGAAGGACAAGTGTCTCTGCCTAATGGACCACAATTTGGGTCCGATCATAATATGCAGCCATCTCCCATTACCTCAGATAGACCTATAGGTCGAGGTGGGGGCAGTGGGGCGAGAAAAGTACATAGAGATTTAGAGGGCGTTTTGTGCATAGAAGGGGCAGGGGCAGGGGCAGCTAAAATTGCGAAGTCTTCTTGAATCTGGGGTACAACAGTAACTTCCAAATTGTAGCCATCTTCCGTCCGTTGGATACCCAATCTAAAAGCCAATTTAGGGGCAGTGGGGAAGAGAGAACTGCTTACCTGCTGCCAGTGGTGAGTTTTGCCCATAAAACCTGCCATCACAGGCCCGCTACTGGCAGGAGCTCTTTACCATTACTACTGCTACTAATAATAATAATAATAATAATAATAATAATAATAATAATAATAATAATAATAATAATAATAATAATAATCTAGTATTGTTATGATTATTATTAGATTTTTCACCTCGAGCGTTGCACGGACATAACAACAACATAAACTAAAAAAATTTAGGGAGGGAAAAAGATGACATCCTGATCATTGTCAGTATAATACTAAACTTGAAAGTCTTTTTTTTTTCTTTTTTTTTTTTGGTGGAAGGGAGCAACGTTTAAGTGTGATTGTATTTTTAGTTTTTTATAATTAAAAAATAAATATAAAATTAATATACTTTCAAAAAAGATAATATATAATTAATTTTTTGTTAGACTTTCATAAAATATAATATAAGTTTGATTAATTAATTTCTATAAAAACAATAGTTGCAATATATAGTATATGTAACAAAAAAAAAAAAAAATCAATGAAACCATAGTCCGTTAAATTGGGCTTTTCATAGATTTAAAAGATGTAACGTAGTTAATTTGAGAATTGTTTTTCTTTTTTTTTGGAAAGAATTAATTGGAGAATTATTGAAGCATGTTTTAAAAAATTTCAAATTTTATTATTATATTTCTAGTAAGAGTAGTATATATGTGAATGTGTGAGGGAGGGGGAGAGAGAGATTCATAATTTTAATTCATATGTAATAAAATAATGCATTATGGGTAGGGGGATGGTAAAAAAAAATAATAATAAAGATAAATAGTCAAAAAAAAAAAAACTCCATGAAACAAGTGGTAGAATGGTAATTCTAGCTAAAAGTGCAATTTAAGTCCAAGAACAGCATGAAACCCAATTGAAATCTTCGATTGGAATATATATCTTTTTTTGATTTTAAATTTTAGGTTAAGAAAAAAGATTAATTAAGAAAATATAAAAAAATTAATTCAAGTATTCTTTAAAACTTATCTCAAATGAAAAATTAAAGATACACGACGCATTAAGAAAAAAACTTTTACATCAGAAACAATCTTACATCATAAATCTAAAAGTAGAAATCATAAAAAAAGTATTAAGGAAATAAAAAGAAGATTAATTTAAATCAACAATAAAAAATAAGAGAAGAGAAATATTAGCAGATCTGGATCTTTGTAGTAAGATTGAAGCCTTAATCGGATGAAGATTAAAGGATAAAGCATGAAGGAGAAACTAACAGAAATTAGAATACGAACTGAATCAGTATAAATTTCGAAAAAGAAAAGATAAGGAAGATATAGTGAAAAAGATAATTCAGGAAAAAATATAAAAAATATAATTTCACAGATGACGTCATCAAAAATCCTTATGAAGCCAGACTATTGGCAGGAAAAATCATACCAGACAAATTTCCCTTATTATCAATACTAGAATTCTCACCCGTGCGTTGCACGAGATCTAAAAGTAATAATAAATGTAGTAATTCTAAATAGACATATTTATCTGGCATGAAAAAAGTACATATTGAATGATTGTGAGCTTTCAAAAAGTTTAAAAAGTTCTATGGGAAATTTATTAAAAAGTTTCCATTTATATTAATTATAGAATCGACAAATTAGATTATTATAATTTGAAAAAATCAAATTTGATTATTGCACTACAATAACCACATAAAAGTTTATTCAAAATTTAGGAAGGGGTGGGGCGTCAATATGAATTTTGAACAGAGATTGTAAGAAAATTTTATGTTTAACACAATAGAAGAATATTTTCTCTATTTTTTACAATCCTATATGAGTATGATAACTGATAACAGTGAAAAATGATAAGAAACTTTACTCAAAACTGTCTTTTGTAACTAGTATGCATAAAGAACATCTCTTCTTTGTCAGTTTGGAGAGCTTGAATTATAAAGATGGATTCTTCCCTTCTCAACAAGTGCCAAATTTTCGGTTCCCAAAACTGTCGTGGCCGCTCAATTTTGGCCATTTTGCCTCAAATATTCATGCACTGAATGCAGTGCTATTGTACCTGTGATTTTCTTGCTTGTTAGAATTAATCTATGTATAATCTTTTACTAGAGACAATGCTCGTTGAAGTGATATAGTGTAAAAAATTATTACGATAACAATTATGAAGTCGGCACATCAATGATCAAACATGTTGGTGGTTGAATCCACCTATTGCCAATTTGGTGAGTTGTTGGTGGGTAACCGGGTATGAAAAGAATGTGAGTACTTAATTTGGTGTGACAAAAAAATGGTTAATTAGGATGAAAATTGATGACAATTGAGCTAAATGCGGAGACTAGATCATTATAAATGCCTAATAGATCAATTTTCAATTGGCTTCGATTATCCATCATGTTGGTGTCAATCAATTTGTTGCATATATGATGTGAAAAGGATATGGATTTGAATTTATTCTGTAATCAATTTTAAGATAATTGGAACACCATTCAGATATATCTAAATCTTACTGGTCAATCTTTTAAAGATTGAATTTGTATTAAGCGCTAGACTGAGTGAAATTTATTTAATATCATCTATCTCTTTAATAAAATTATTATTTTCAACATTCTTTTGTGAAACTTTCACTATTCGACCTGAGGTCTTCCATATCAGTATAAAAATAAAATTACATTATTGTCCACCTATCTATCTCACTAATAAAATTATTGTTATTGTTTCTTTTCAAAGATTAGTATTTTAGTAACAACTTCTTAGTGGTAATTTATTTCGACTTCTTAGTAATAATTTATTTATTGTTTCATTACTAATTAGAAAAAAAAAAAAGGAAAAAGGAAAACCAAGGGTTACGCGAGTCTTTAAAAATCTTTCAATGAGAGCACTACGTCACAATGACTTCAAAGTACAAACCCTAAAGTGCTACTCATAAAAAGATGAGACCTGCTGTTCATTGAAAAAACACTCGTCGCCTCAAACGTTCCAAAAATGGGCACCGGTTCAGCAACCCGACAAGAACCGAAAACAAAAGGGTATTTTTGTCCAAACGGGAAACTCTGATGTCATGCTCGTTTGATTTGGTCCGCTGCGGTTTTTGTTCCCCCGAAAACCCGCGATGTTCGTCTACTCTCGCAGACTTCATCGTGCAGTACTGTATATACTCTTTGTGTATATATACATTTTGGTTTGACTAATGACTTTTGATACTCACTTGATTAAAGACGCTGTTTTTGTAATGGATTTGTTTAGAAGAAGAATGATGAAAACTCTGCAATTTCATGGCTTTATTATTTTTGTGTTTAAGGTTAGTTCTCATGATCTTCCTTTTTTGTTTTTTTTTTCAAGGGTTTCTGAAAAATTTAGTGTAGTTCTTCTGGGGTTGAAGTTTGTTTTGATTTAGAAAAGAATATAATTGCAGTTTTTGTTCATCATATCTCTCGTGGAGGCCGACAGGACTGATACGAGGTTGCTTTTAACGGCAAATAATACTCGGGGGTGAGTTTTCCTTTTGCCTGGAGAATGATACTAATTGTAATAGATTCAATTTATTGGAATCTCATTAAAGAGTTTTAAGGAACTTCGCAGTTAAACTTATTTATTTGAATTATATCTACCGCGAAGCCAAGATTCTTTTTTCCCCCAAAATAAATACATTGTGCACAATTGTCATAATTGATATATCTGTATGAATATGAATGTGTTCTACATGCATTTATTAATTTTTATTGTCAGAGCTGTCAGAAGGGCAATTGGCAAACCAAAAAATCTCGTGAGCCATTTGGCTCCGGAGCACAAGGTTGAACAACTAATTCTCCATGCTAGTGGCTTCTGACCTGTGCTTTCTGGCTTGCCAAGCGGCCTGCCAAAATATGAAAAGATAAAAAAGAAAAAGAGTTGGAGCGACGCCTGGACAAAAACAATTTTGGCTAGTGCAGTCACGAGCTCCAGCAAGCCAAGTTTGCTAGCAAGCTCAGCATTTTCTGCTTCCCAATTCTGACATCCCTAGTGGACAGTGCAATGTCTTAGATACAAAAAGGCGTTCTTGTGATTAACTTTTCCGTTTAAATTTTTAGTAAATCATGGCTATACTCCACAACTTATCGTGTAGGTTTTTATGAGTTCTCAAACTTCAAAAGTAAGGTTTTGGATCTTAATCAATTTTTAATTTAGGTCCCTGTATGATGGAAATCATGAATTTGACCATTAAGATTGTACGCTACTTTCATTTGAATTGAAAACAAATGTTAATTAGTTTAGCAGTTTGGTCACCTAGTTGTATATTTCGTGGAAATTGCGTGCAACTGTGATGTTCATCATTTGTTTTGTAGGGTCTTAGGTTCACAGATTTTAAATAGGTCAGGAACCTGTTAACTATGCAGGGGGAGGGGGCAAGCTTGAAAAGAATATCACTCCTAACTTATAAATTACAATGTTGGATGATAGACATGTATGACCAAAAAACAAATTTTTTATTGTTATTGTCTTTCCAGAGTACTATTAGCAAGTAATTTCTATGAGTTTTTGTCATATACAGGTTAAAGTTATCATTTTGATGAGTCCAATGTTTTATTAGCTGTGTAATCCTTTTATCGATAATTTTAAATTCTGATAGTTGAGCATAATTTTCGAATGATATATGGTTGATATATTTAATAACTTAAATTTTTAGATTAGGTTGTTTAGCGTTTCATAAATGTGAAAGTAGGCTAGGGTCTTGAATTCAAATCCCTTTGCTGTCTATTTAAAATGTGTTGCGCATATTTTAAGGGTTGATGAAAAAGAAAGTAATTCCTCCTTGTTGAAAATAAAATTTAAATCGTATACATGTGCTCTATTTATGAACTTAAACTTTTAGATGATATGGTACAAAAACTAGGTCCTAGATTTAGCAATGTGGATGCACAAGATGTTGAGGAAGTGGAAACTAACTTTGACATCAGTTAGATATTAGGTAGATGTCAGTTTATAAGGGATTGAAGTAGTCCACTTAAAAGATTGACCTTTTAAGATGGACTCATTGCTCAGTGTGGTGCTAGAGTCCATTAACGCAAAAGAATTTGTAAGAATGCTTAAGTGAGCATTTGAATTTCAAACTCAGTGTGCTCAAAAGAGCTATTATCTTGCAGGGCATGTTAAGCGATAAATCTAGCATTAAACATGATAGAATAAATGACAAATATACAATGTAAGAGCCCACTGTAACATGATTGGTCTTTTAAGATGGATCTATAAGTCTTGATTGCATGCTAATGTTATTGAAGTTTCCAAATTCTTTTTTCAGGTCTCGATCTTGGCTGTCATTCTTCCCACATAAGTAGTAAGTACATGAACATAAAGAATAGAAGTTGAGTACATAGTTTAAATAGAGGACTTTGTCCCTTTTCTAGTAGTTTAAACTTGTATTACAGCTCATACCGCTTGCTACTTCAAATTCCAGTAGAATCCATTTATGAAATTTTGCATGTACCAAGCGTTGATAGAAAAAAAGAAAATGCGAGGCCGCATATACAGACAATTCAAGAAAATAAATCGGTCCTCTCTCTTCTAGCAATTAGTTTAGGTAGTTAGACATTTACATTATGTGTTTATGATTTGATTAATTACTTAGCAATGAGTTGGAGCTTTCCCAATCTTCATTGAACCTGAGGAACTCTTCTTTGCTACTTTATTTATTGAACCTAAGGAACTCTTCTTTGCTGCTTTATTTATTGAACCTAAGGAACTCTTCTTTGCTACTTCTGGTTGTTAGACGGAGACACTCCGAAGAATATTGTGCCATGCTTGATATTTGCGGAACTCGCAGTGATGGGAAAGTATTGAACTGCCCTTTTGGTTCCTCATCTGTTAAGGTAGCTACTGCAGCACAGCATATGGTCATAACTGTCTTCTCGTCATTCCTCTTCCCATTAGCTGATCAATTAAAGTGTAGTCTCCTTGTTCTAGTTTTATAAAACTAAAAAGATGTTAAAATTATTGTTCTTTTATGCTTGTAGCCTAATGAACCGCTATCATCAAAGATTCAAAGTTTGTGCCCGACAGTTACAGGAAATGTATGTTGTACAGAGGCTCAGTTTGAAACATTACGAGCCCAAGTCCAGCAGGTAAGAGTTCACCTTAATAATTCCTATCATTGGATATTATGATTCAATCCTGCATTTATTTAGTTGCCTACGTATCATTGCTATCTTTTGTTGTTTCAGTAGACTGTAATTTTTTATGCAGTCAACAAAAAACCTAATACTCCCTCCGTCCCACTAAGATAGGCTTGCTCCCAATTTCTCAAAGAGAAGCAGTTGTTGCCACACTGTCATATAAACGTGGTATGTAGCAGGATGGCCATCAACTTTCTCTCTTTCCATTCTGCTCAAGGTTTTCTCAATCATGTGATATGTGGTGGCTCAGTCACTTTCATACAAAGTATCCACTTTCGTGGAAGTTAAATCATGCTTAGCTTATCTTAAAGAAGTAATAATCTACCCGTTTCATTCGTATAGGATACCTTTTCTTTTTCTCTTGTCCAAATTGTGTAGTCTTGTTTCTAAATCAAGGAGTAATTATTTGTTCTTTTACCAAATAACGTTATTTAATTTAACTGTCGTAACTATTATTTCAATTCATGCTCATTGAATTAGGTTAAACTAGGAGAGCCATTTCTAAAATTTACTTTTCCAATAATTTTTCTTATTCTGCGGGAAAAACCAAATAAGCCTATATAATTGGAACAGGGGAGTATTACTTTTTCAATAAGTCTTTGCTTCGTAACTAATTATAACTGGTTTTTATTATAATTTGGTTTAAAAGGGACACATGGAAGCTCTACCACTTGTCACCTGTTGTTAATGTTATGGGTCTATCACATCACTAAGAGGTGGCAAGTGATGAAGTTTACGTATATTCTTTTTTTACTCAATTATAATATAAACCAATTATGATTATTTACCAAACGGACCCTAATTAGTAACTCACCTTTAAAAAGAAAGCATTCATTTTCTCTTTCCTACAAGAACTCCTTGAGAGATTATAGCACCCTTGGTAAGAAAGTAACTTCTTAAAAATATCAAACACGTTTCACAATCAGAGTTACTTAATTTTAACTTTTAATCTTAGCCAAAGTCCAAACATGCTAATAATGTGCTTGCAGAATGAAACAGTTACAGGTTCTATAACTTTGTTTTCCGGATGATGACACTGATGGATCTTGTACTTGCATGCTTGAGAAATCATCAGTTATACTGCTTTAGTTTCAAGTTGCACATAGTTTCAGAATGTATTATGATTCAACAATTAGTCCTCTAGTGGATTAAGAATTGCATTATATTTCTGTATTGAGGAATGTATGTATTTGATTGCATACTTTTTGCTGCATTCTAATGTTTTTTTGGTGCATCATATAAGCTCTTTTCTGTCACATGATTACATTTTGTTTCGCTATACCCGTGATATTTGGGCTTTGAAATGAATAGCTATTTGCTTAACATCTCCGTTGCAGGCAGTCCCTTTCCTTGTTGGTTGTCCAGCATGCTTGAGAAATTTTTTGAATCTATTCTGTGAGCTTTCATGTTCTCCTAATCAGAGCCAGTTTATCAACGTGACTTCTATTTCCAAGGTCAGGAAGTCAAATTTATTAAGCCTTATTATATTAACCATTTTTTAAAAACTTAGTGGAGAGATATGCTTAATTTTTCCATCAGTTAATTTAATAATCTAGTTAAAAGTCATTCCACTGTGTTATCTATCTTTTGCTGGAAAAGATGTTGAGATTATCTTATTCTCTGTTTTCTTTCTTTTACTGCAAAATCTTGCAATCACGTCCCATAAAAGTATTCCTTTATTGGACTTGTCAATGAGAATTTCAATTATTGAATATTTTTCTTTCTTTGTTTCATTTCTCTTCAACTCTTTTCAGGTTAGAAACAATTTCACTGTGGATGGAATTGATTTTTACATAACTGATAGTTACGGGGAGGGACTTTTTGAATCCTGCAAGGATGTGAAATTTGATACCATGAATACTCGAGCTATTGATTTTGTGGGTGCTGGTGCTAAAAATTTTAGAGGTAGCTCTCTCCCATTATATAATGGATATGAATCCCATGAGAGCTCATTTTTGTCCTTGCTTTGGGATTCTTCGTCTTGCCTTTTGCAATCCCAATATTGTGACTGTTAGCTGCATGTCTGTCACGTAATAAAGGAGAATGTATAATCAACATTTTAACTTCTTTCTACCTCAATATTGTTAATCTCCCACCATACATCCTGTTGATGTTTCGTGAACTGAATAATCATATTTGGTTTTGGTTGTGAAGTATTTTTCAAGTTATTGAGCTCTGTCTAACTGATTGGATAACTTTTCTAGGGTATTTTCTGACTAATTATGTATTGCCGAGTGGTATGCATTTATTGGTACAAAAGCAGGTCTTAATGTGCCAGGATCACCATACTCTTATCAATTTTTTGTCTGCTGCTCCCGAGTCATCTGGTATGAGACCTATGAATGTGTCTACATATTCATGTAGTGACACTTCATTAGGCTGTTCATGTGGTGATTGTCCTTCCTCTCCACTCTGCTCAAATTCAGCATCTTCCCCTCTCAAGAAAAGTTCTTGTTCAGTGAGAATCGGGTCTTTGAAGGTGAGCCAAATCAAATAATTTTTCAGTTGATGGTTTTTGTTGGATATGTAACTCCAGAACTATTCAATGCATGTTTGGTGAGTAATACTGATCTCTCTATTGAACTAGATCTTAGACTCCTCCCTCTTGTTATTTTCCCCAGCAAACATTCTATAATGACAGGTATTTGGAAAGGCTCTATTATGCTGTGGTTATGTAATATGGTAAATCATTTAAAGCTTATACATCTGTTGACTAATGCAGGCAAAATGTATTGAAGTTGCTGTGGCCATATCATACATTATATTGGTCTCGGTGTTTTTTGGGTGGGGTTTTTTCCAACGCAAAAGAGAAAGAAGTCCTGCTTCTCGAACAGAATCATTGGTTAATGTCACTACTGGGAATATCATTCACTATGGGAAGAGTGGAAAAGACGAGAATGCCCCTATGCAGGTGCATACAAATCCACAATTTCTGATTTTTTTTTTATGGTATTCTTCACTAACAAACTGTGATTTCAGTTTTTTTTTTTTATCCATGAATTTCTAGCGAAGAGATGTCCATATAGTGCTTTGCTTTCTTACATGTGGTACTTATACCTTTAATACTAATTCATAACCAACGTTTCTGTTACATCTTTCTCCATTTGCAATATAATATTTTTTAATTCTTTGTTGGCAACTGTAATTTCTTTTTCCACCTTGTGTCTTTATCTTTTCGCTGATGATTTTCCAAGTGAAACTTCCACATCTTATTTATTTCTAATTATCAGATGCCTTATAATGCCCCTCAACCTGCAAAGGATGTCCAACTTTCAGTTGTGCAAGGATACATATCAAAAATTTTCAGGTGATTTACCATTTCATAGTAAGGGATGATGCATAATTATTTTTTCTTAGTAAGAAAGACACTTTGACAGTGAAGTCATATTTCTATTTCAGGAGATACGGAACGTGGGTGGCTAGACATCCAATCCTTGTATTGGTTTCATCGTTAGCTATTGTCCTTATGCTTTGCATTGGTCTAATTCGTTTCCAAGTAGAGACAAAACCTGAGAAGGTATAGCTATATACTTTGATGCTTTAGACATTTTTATTGCTTAACTATACTAATGATATTCAGTGTTATGCTCGGTGGAAGCTATTTTTATAATGATTTATGTTGAATGCATCAAAGTTTACTCGAGGTTTAATGCTGTTCTTGTTTCAGCTGTGGGTAGGCCAAGGGAGTAGAGCTGCTGAAGAGAAACAATTTTTTGACGGTCACCTAGGCCCGTTTTACAGAATTGAGCAGGTTTGTTTTATATATGCATGTCATACATATACTTTAGGATTTGAGTTGGTTAAAATTTATGGTCAATTATTGTTGATCCTCTTATCTAAAAGCTAGCCATCGGCGAGAACTATAAATATTCATTCCAATCTTGTTCTTAACACCAATCCTCACATTTAGACTAGATTCATTGCTTTCTTTCTTCTAATAAAAACGGTTTACACGCGCATGATATTCATCAATGGGTGCCATCGGAGGAAATCTTGTATAAACAAGAAAAAAAAAAATCTAAAAAGCATAAGAATAGAAAATGACTTGAATATAAAAAATGTAGATATGTTTACAAATAAATCTAGCATCCTTCTTATGTAGGCCTTGATAATATTCAAACCTAGCAGATAAATTAACCGAAAAGAAGAGTAAATATATCATCTAAATAAAGGGGAAACTATGATGGTTGCCAAATTTATGAGGATGTCTTGGACTACATCTTTTTAAACCTCCGCATCTGGTTTATATATCTCTACCCCATCAGTATTTGCAAATTGCTTTTTAAGTGGCTCCATAACATTTTTAAGTGGGTAATTGTTGTGGGTTCTATGAAATGTATGGATATGTTTGACCAAGTAAATTTATAAACTGGTTGTATCTAATGCGTATCAGACAAGGTCTTTGAGAGGCTGCTGGTTGTGTTTGGAGCTTAACATTTCTGTTGTATTTCGTTAACTGGATATGTGGGATGGACTTGCATGTGTTAACATGTTACCCTTTTTGCTTTTTATTGTTCCAAATAATGAACTACACCGCAGGTCATTTTAAGTCTACTTTAATTTG
Organism: Nyctanthes arbor-tristis; assembly: GCA_963692815.1. Lineage (NCBI taxonomy): Eukaryota > Viridiplantae > Streptophyta > Magnoliopsida > Lamiales > Oleaceae > Nyctanthes > Nyctanthes arbor-tristis. The sequence continues at coordinate 14,607 of CAVNYN010231240.1, forward strand.
TTTGGATAGGTTATCCAGAATGTTCAAAATCCAAGTTTGATGCCCTCAATCCTATTCACATAAACATTTGAACTGAGAAACTAATAAGAAATTTTGCAGCTTATAATAGCAACAATACCAGCCTCTGTGCATGGGAAAGCACCAAGTATTGTAACAGAAAGCAATATCAAATTACTGTTTGATATCCAAAAAAAGGTAATACATTTTTGGGTTTCACTTTTGCACGTCAATGTGAAGACATTCATTTTTGTCTCTTGTGAACATAGACAATTACTTTGAGTAAGGTAAGAAATTCGTGTGGATCACACTATTAATCTTCATAGGTTGATGAAATCAGAGCTAATTATCTTGGAGGGATACTATCTCTAACTGACATTTGCTTGAAACCACTTGGCAAGGATTGTGCTACTCAGAGTGTTCTTCAGGTAGTGTAATGCCATATATCTCAATAAGCTCTCATTTCTATCTAATCTTGACCATTTCATATTAAAAAGTCCAAGTTTTCAAAGTCTTTTGAATCATATTAGTGAATGCCAAAATCCGTTTTTTGTTATGTTTATTTGAAAATTCCCCTATAAATTCTGCTACTAATGATTTGTCTGTCACATGGCCTCAATACTTGTATTTTTGTAATGAAAATTTGTTTCTGCATTCTAATCAGCCAAACAACTTCTGATTGGCTGCATTGATTACTATTTCCATAGGCTGTAGCTAATAGAGCTTAGTTGATAATAGTATTTCAAGATGGATCCTGCAAATTATGATAGCTTGGGGGGTCTTGAACATGTCGAATATTGTTTTCAGGTTTGTTTGATTTTCTCCATCATTGTAAAGCAGTATTTCACAAGGTTTTTATTATTTATTTTTAACCGTAGTTCATTTGTCATTCTTATTCAATATTTTCTGTGGGATGCTTGCTTGTGATTTGGATGTTTCATTTAGCATTATACCTCAGCAGACTCGTGTTTGAGTGCCTTTAAAGCGCCGCTAGATCCCAGCACTGCTCTTGGTGGCTTCTCAGGAAATAACTATTTGGAGGTAATTTGTGTTTGTGCTCCTGTGGTTGGTTGTTACAAGAAATGAACCAAATGCTAATTATGTTACCATTTTTTCCAGGCTTCCGCATTTATTGTGACCTATCCTGTGAACAATGTAATTGATAAAGAGGGCAATGAGAGTAAGAGGATAGTGGAATGGGAGAAAGCCTTCATTCAGCTTGCTAAGGTTCTCATTTGTCTCCTGTTAGTTTATGGTCCAAAAGAGCTTATAAGCAATCAAGGGTCTACGGTCCTATTAAATCATTTCATATCTGATTGTCACTTTACTACATTAGAACAGTTAATTATAGTACAAAGTTTAGTTTTCCATCTGGGAAATTTCGAAATATGAATTTTTTTGATATAAACTTAAATTGTTTTCCCAGTATACCTGCTATTAGAGGCAATTGTTGGGTTCAGTAGCAACTATCCCTAGTGTACCTGTTATTAGTGGCAAATTGGTGGTTTCAGTGGCAACTAGCGAGAATGAAATCAGATACACGAGAATGATCTCTAGTCCATCTCTCAAAAGTTCTATATAGCATAGATGAAAACTACTGTTGGACAATGAAATGGGTTAGGAAGTTCTAGTTTTAGGAGAAATAACATTTGACTCACTCCAAAGAATACAGGTACACTCTTAAATGCATATAAGAACTAACGCTTCTAAATAGGAAAATGATAATAAATAACCAGATTCCTTCAATCTAAAGATGTCATAAACTAAGTACATGACCTAAGGACAGATACATTGGGAAAGTCATATCTAACAATATGTAAATCTTTGAACTATATTAACAATGCATTGAAATTTCCTGATCTCTTTTCACTGGCTTCTAGACATGATAGAATTTCCATCATCCAAGGATTCTTCTTGCCAGTATTCAACACTAGATCTTGTAACAACTTTTCACTGTTCTGGGGATTCTTTTTGAAAACCTTCTCCTATAAGTAGGGAACTTTTGGTCCTCAATCTTAAAATTGTAAGTACCAGCTGCTCATCTGGTCATCATCCAAGTAGTATCCCAGCTTTCCATAGTTAAAAACAAGAATATATTAATATGTATACTTGATTTGGTGAATAGGATACCTTCTTTCTGTTCATGCTTTCTCATACCGAAGTCCATGATTCTTAATCAGTTTTTAAGATTGCAGGACGAACTGGTAGAAATGGTGCAATCTAAGAATATGACACTTGCATTTTCATTAGAAAGCTCTATTGAGGATGAATTGAAAAGGGAAAGTACTGCAGATGTGATTACAATCTTGGTATGAAGTGAATCTCTCTTCTTCAACATCCCCCCCCCCCGGGGGGGGGGGGGGGGGGGGGGGGGGGGGGGGGGGGGGGGGGGGGGGGGGGGGGGGGGGGGGGGGGGGGGGGGGGGGGGG
>CAVNYN010231258.1:0-16114 GCA_963692815.1 Nyctanthes arbor-tristis
TCATCTACGTCAAAATCAATACCAATGAAAAGTCGAGAAAGAAACCAGAAGAAAAGGAGGAGGCTGGTGACAGGAACTCGCGGTTACCAAGGCCGGCCGGTAAAAGAGTGGCGGCGTCATTATATTGACAGAAGAAGAGCGAGCACACTTCCAACAAAAACAAAGTCGATCCTTTGCCGTTGCCCGGTTGTGCTCTCTCTCTTCTGTCAACAAAATTTCCCTTCAATTATATCAGACCTGCAAATACATTATTAACATATATGTGTATATTAACATTCAAATTCATGCACTCTCTGGACGGCTCCATTGATGCAAAGTATATGAAGAAAAAGATGGGTAAGAAACATGAGGAGCTTTACTCCATTTTTACACTTCCGTAACAGCTAGCATATATGCATGAGAGAGAGAGAGAGAGAGATGGTTTTGCAGTGGAACAGTGAAGAGGAAGGGTCAATTTTATAGGGGCTTTGAAGCCTGCAATGTAGATTTTGTAGCGCACGAAACCGCAGGATGAGTAAAATTACCGTAATCTATGACTAGTCAACTAAACTGATGTCATCTTCTCATAAATGGAAAAATATAAATGTAAATAAAAGAAAATCCAAATTTGAAATCTTTAATATATATCTAGTAGCAATTGAAGTAATTTTGTTCCATTAGGGGCCTCTCGTGCCACTAATTGTGAGGTACGTTTTTTGGAAACATATGCGGATCTATAGTCCTATTCTTTTTAATCGAAATACACCATAATGTGTGTGTGCGTGTGTCCGCCTGCGTGAGCATCTTCCTTTGTTTTAATTTATCATCATCTCATATGGTATTTGAAATATATCTATATATATTTTGATTTAAATTTGATCTCAGGAAAGAAAAACTAGTTAATCCTACATGCAAGCAATCTTTTTCCAATAATAATCAAATGGACGCTTTAATTTAATGACGAAAACAAATTTCGATTCATTAGCATGTCTCAAGCAACAACTTTTTGTAATCGAAGTTAATTACATCCAAAAATGGTTAGATGATTAACATTATCTTCATATTTAGAGAATCTACAAAATTAGGTAAAAAGCCTTCATTGTCAAGTGTTTATTAAAGTCGTGTTTAAGAGAATGCAATTTCTATAAGTATACATTATGATAGTGTAAGATTAAGAGTACTCAACGATGTTGTCTGGCTAAATTTAGCACGATAATGACTTGTATCCGACTAAGGGGTCTCGAGATTTCCAAGTGACCTCGTGCTATAGTGTATGTAAATGGAATTCCTCGTTGGAGTTAACCTGAAAATTTCATGATAAGTAGAATTTATTAGAATCTTTTTGGGTGATCTCGTAAGTTCCGAACAACGATATGCATGCGTGTGTTTTCTAATTTATGGAAGAAAGACTTGTCGCACTGAAGAAATCGTGAAAATGTTCACGTGAAGTTTGTTGTGTGATATTGACTATGCTTTGAGTTGGATACATTCAAGAAATTATAAGTTACGTACGGGTCGAAGGTAATTAAGACGTAACTATATTATTATGTTATTAATTAATTAATTAATCGGATAATCGGATTTAATCTATACAGTTATCTCTAAAGGATTCAATTTTATTGAAATGAAGTTTTACTTAAAAAAAAAAAAGAGAAAAAAGAAAAAAGAGAGAGGAGAGAGAGAGAGAGATAATGAAATGGGTAAATGATCCATCACCAGAGTCTGTGCTGTCAGAGGTGTATGTAGCGGTAGATCATAATTGCTCTTTCCTCCCTCTTCAGTTAATTAACATGTAAGATGTATTGTTGACATGAAAGAAACCAATAGAGATGAAAATATATAATTCAATGTCTATATAGCCACATTATATAATAGACATATTTCTATTTCACTTCCACATCATATACAATCTCTACTAACCATTGGAGACGCTCTTAGCAACATATAATAAATATATAAGATTCAGTATGTATATAATGAAAACTTATATAAAACAAACTATAACAAAGGAAAAAAAAGGCGATCTTATTCACCTCAGGTCAGACTTAAATCACTAATAAAAAAAAGGTATAATCCTTGTAAAACATTTGGATTCCACCTTTATCCCTACTTTTTTATTTTAATTCCCAATTTGCCCTTACTTCTTATTATTCCTCATTTATTATAACAATCAATTAATGATAATTTTCAATACAATTTAATTAATTAAGTTAACATATGTTATCCTTCAAGCTAATACTTTTAGTTTTACATGTTAAAAGAACTTACGAAGAAGCTAAAATAATGTGAAACTTAATATATATATATATATAATATTCAAAACAATAAAAAAACTATTTAATTATTTTAGCTTAACACAATTAATTTATCAAGAAACATGTTTTTCTTTAGCAACATGCACAAATAATTATTTAATAATTTTTAGTGTACTATTTAATAATTCCAATATCAAGATTAATATTTAGTGTTTATTGTGTTTAATTTCAATTCAATTTCAAGATTAATCTTTATTGTGATTAATTTTAATTTTAACAATTATTTCAATAAAGAGTTTTGAAATTGAAATTACAACTGTAATACTTACTTATCCCCAAACCTTTCTTAAAACAATTATTAATGCGATAAATTGTAACTCCCATTGAATTTTTTAATACCAAATTCTGTTTTTACTTCTTACCCAACATTGTTTAATTCCTTAATTTCGATTTGTCTATTATTTAATTTAAATTCTATTATTAATATTCAGTGTTTATTGTGGTCAATTTTAATTCAATTCCATGATTAAAACCACAATAATAAATAAATACAAAGTAAGCATACGTATCTCTTCAAAGTAATATTTTATAAGTGTATTTGTAACATCCCGGAAATTTTTACAAATTAAGGTAAGCAACGAAATTGTTGTTTTAAAAGAATTACTTGAATATTATTGTAGGATTTTGTGAAAACTAAAAGGTGGTTACCAAATTGATGCTAAAGAAAGAATTTAGTTCCAAATTGACATAAACTAAAGTATAGTGACTTAATTGACATAAATCAAAGTTCGGTGGTTCAATTGAAGGATGAGACAAAGTACAAGGATTTCCTAGAAAATTTCCGCCAAGTGTGCGGTATATGTTGCGCCACGTGTCGAGATTTGATTGGCGGAACTCAAATTTTATTAAAACTAACTCAATTATAACTATTATATAAAGGACCCGTCCTCAATCTTTCCAAAGCCCCCAAGTCATCCAAATTTTCCCTAAACTCCCAAAATTCGTCCAACATTGTGAATGGTTGAGAAATACCTATAGAAACATACTAAAACACCTACCTCTCACTTAAAAAAGGCCCTTAACCTTATATAGATAGACCCTAACTCAAGAATAGCTTTAATTAAGGAATATCAAGGCTTTAAAGAAACTTTTTCACGTGGATTATTCAAGAAATATTTGAGGTGAGTAACACGTGTCTTGGCTCTATCCTTTTCTATTCCTTTACTCTGTTCTTCTCTTTGTATCTTGAATCTCTCTCTTTTGGAACTTGTGCCCTCTTTTAATTGAATCGGCCTTTGATATTTGACGGTGCACCATTGCTTTGGATAAATGATTGCTCTTTGCTCTTGGCCATCGCTAGTGACGCCATAAACCCCTTCTGCTCTACTATCTGAATTGTTTTATGGCCCTGCTGTGTGGTCTCGGCCATTCTGATATGTTATTGGATTGTATGGTTTACGGGTGGAGGCTAAACTAGTGATGTTCTAGAGCTTTGTATCTTTGTATCTGTGTATCTTTGTGGATAACCTCTTTGTGCATAAAAATGTCCTCTTCTGTATTGTTTTCTGTGGGCCAATACATGTTGTTATTCACTGGGTACTTTTGTACTCACTCCATATCTTTTACAATCCTGTAGGTATTGAATTTAGAGCGATGTGGCCGGATCGTCCTAAGACGGAGGGGATACATGTATGCAATCGAGACTTCGGTGTGTGCGGCGGAGGTTTCGTTGTGGGTAGCCCACGAAACATTTAATCATCAGAGTGCGCAGTGAAAGCGCCTCGATATTTGAAACTGTATTTGTATCCATTTGTAACTGTTAAATGCTTCCGCTACTGTATATGAATCGCGTCCGTTACAGTATTGTTTAAATAATACTTTATAAGAAATTATAAATGATTATAAACCTTTTTATTGCATGCAATAATCGTACTATAAATTTAAATATATTTAAATATTATGAACAAGCATAGGAACCAAATGGTTCAAAATTAATTATTTTATTGTATCAAATTATTGTATATTACATTATATGTTATTGTATAATGTGCAACATATGTTTTAATTACTCGTCTTAATATAAGGTTTGTCTATAGGGCAAACTCATGACCTACAATTACTTTAAAACTTAACAATTAAATAACAAACTCCCCAACTTCTCCAGAAAATATCACGCGCCTAAGAACTTGATAAGTGATTAATTAACTTTTATTTCTTTTTTCTTGACAAAGAATTTAACAATTAAATAATTCTTACAATCACTTGTTCAAAATCTTATTAGACACCAGATTAATTTATGTCTACAAATTGTTAGTTGTTAATGATAAAATACTAATGGAGATAAATGTATGTTTTTAGACCTTACACGTGACACAAAGAAGAAAAAGTGAAGAAAAAATAGTGTAAATGAGAGAAAATTGATTAAAAAAAAAAGGGAAACATGTGAGACCGATTCATTTTTATTTTCTCTATCACTCTATCTCTTTAAAGACCTCCATCAAAGACTATGAATATTGGAGATGCTCTTAAGATATAAGGTCTGACCTTAAATGAATAAAATCGAAAAAAAGGACGGAAAAAAGTATAAAATGAATATAAATTAAAAAAAAAAGGAAATAGCAGAATATTATATTTGACCTGGTGAAAGTGCCCCCCACTATGCCCCGTCCCCTATTCGCCACTACACCCACTCTTCCCTCTCCATATTAACTGCCGGATTCTCCCTATCCCTATTATAAATACTCAAACACCATTTCCCTTTTTAACTATCACTTCCTGCTACTTACATAACACATCTTCTGCAGTACTGGCATTAACTTAAAGAGAAATCTTTTCAATACTTGTCGGAAACCGTCACTCACATCGATGTTTATAATGGGTTCCTCTACATTCCCCTTCAAAGTTTTTAAAAATGCTGTTCTGTCAGGCCTTCTGGCTGCAGTCTTGGTGAATTCCCATCAGTTTGAAGTTGGAAATGAGAAAGGATGGGCTGTTCCAACTGGGAAAGAGCGTGAGACATACAAACAATGGGCTGGCAGAAACAGATTCCACATTGGAGACACAGTTTGTGAGTACAAATTCTTACAAGATTTCATTAGTTTTTTTGCATTATGTTTTCTTGACTTTCTGTTGTATTTTTTAAAGATTTCAAGTACCAAAATGACTCGGTGCTGGTAGTGAGTTCTGCTGATTACTTAAACTGCAACACCTCAAATCCGATCTCCAAATTCAAGGATGGAAACACTGTTTTCCAATTTGATCGACCGGGGTTCTTCTATTTCATCAGTGGGTGGACTGATCACTGCAAAGCCGGCCAAAAGATTATTATTCGTGTAATGCATCCTTCTGAAACGGAATCGCCCACACCATCTCCTGAAGCTACCGGAAAAGCTGGTGGTGGTTCAGGTTCAGACAACTGGAAACCACAGGGCTCCAGTGCTATCTCCAAGCTCTCTACTTTGTCATATTTCATGACTCTCCTGCCAGCCCTGTTCATCGTTCTCTATTTCTTCATGTAGAAGACTATTAGTGCTAGGTTTCATTAGCTGGTAAACTATCTTATGCAATTGATTACTGATTATTATTCCTGTCATGTAATGATTTAGTAACTATCTTATTGAAATCGTATGATGTTCAAATTCTATGATCCCGAACAATACTGATCAATTTTACACCTCAACTCACCAAAACTGAGAGCAAAATGAAATCCAACAGAAGAGCTGGAACTGATGATACATCTGAGATATGAATAGCAAAAGATGGTTTCAGAAACTCCACTATTCAACATTTTATTAGAAACGCCAGTGAAAACAATAAGATATATCTTACCAGTACTGGTACATGTACAACATGTGTCAGAATATTTCTAGTACCAGTACAAATGTTTTACTGACACGAAGAACACATCAATGGATACTTCCTGCTAGCTAAATATAAATTTCAAAAAGATATTTTTGCACTCTATAAAATATGACTCGGGAAACCAAAAATAAGCTTCCTATTTGCTCAACTGAGCTTGAATTGGATAAAAAGAATCTACAAGTTCACCAGTTGGAGCATCCTTTTCATCTTCAGAAAATCTAAAAATCTTGTTTTCCTGTTTTTCAGCTTCTACAACAGGTTCTACAAGTCTGGTTCTCCATTCAATTCCCAGAGCCTCAGCCTGAGCAGAAAATAGAACCTCTGATTTAGGTGAACTACATATCTCTTTATATATTTCGTAGTTGGCAGCACGAGTACGTCCACCCTCCAAAATCTTTGATAGTGGATGCAAAACAGATACTGGATCATACTTTTTTTCTAAGGTGTCCTTCAGTTCAAGAAAACGCGAGACAAATTTTTGTTTACTGAACTGAACAAATGCCGCAGTCTCATCCAAGTGGAAAACAGACGTGACAGAATCTATGCCGAAAACTTTGAATATGCATTCTTTTATCTCTCTAGCCTTCGGCTTTGATGGTAGATCCCACAATATAACTACATTTGAAAACACAATCGTTGGGTACCGATGCTTAAGATTAGTAGAGCCCAATGACTCCGCAGCACACTTCCCTGTTCTTAGATCAATAATGTCTCCATTTATCCAGCTAAGATATAGATAATTGATATACTTCTGGAGCTTATCATTGTGTACTAAATCAACAGGTGGTGCCTGAAGACTAAAATCAATTCCTACATTGGTACATGCCTGAGCAAAAACACACCCTGTCATAAAAGCATCATACCCAGCTTCATGCTTTGCTCCAGAGTTCCAATTTGAGAACCTGCAATTACATTACAAATCTTCAGTGCCCGTCTAATATGACGATTTTTTAGTCTCCCCTCTACGGCTCTCCTCAAACTAGGTTATCTTTGCAGGTAATTTTCCCGATCAACTTATCTATTCCTTTATTTCATTATTTGAGATTATTTTATTGTGTTCTCCCACATAAACTGAAGAGGACAAAAATGGCAAAGGTTTGACGCAACAAATTTTCTAAGAATTAAATATCATGTAGGTAACATGCCCCCCCAGTATTGGTCAAATATATTTTCTTGACAAGCTAGAATTGCAATTAACAATCCAAAATGAAACATGCAGCATTAGGATAAAATTTAAAGGGAAAGATGGAAAGGGGGACAAACGAACCTCTTATCATCCACTTGAACCTCCACTCTAATACGTGGTTTATCAGCCAAAACTTCGTTTGAGATACCGGAAGATGCAATATGTGGACATAATAAAGTAAATGCTTTGGAAAGTGATGTGCAGCCTTTCTGCACAAGATGCAAAAAACTGCTATCTGAATTTAGCAGCTCTTCCGATCTCAACTATATATGGAAAGGTCTTTTGAACCTCTGAGACATACTCTTCAACCGTCGAAGGAAGAGGACCAAAAAATTTGTAGTATATGTGTGCAATATCTGTGTCAACCCGACAAATCATAAGGAAAAATAGATTTTACAAAATGAACAGCACTGGGAATGAGAAATCAATGTAATAATTATACCCAGAAAGCAATTGTGACCAACAATCAATTTTCTTTCAGTGGAGAGGAGATCAATAACATGTCTAAAACCAACAGCAGCTTTTATTTTGGTTACTGCTTCTCTTCGACGACTATCCTTAATCTCTTTCTGCAAAATATAAAGGCAAAATAAGATTATAGCTCTATAAGTCTACCGTGTGGAATTGAGTGCAACTACGACAGTAAATCTCTGAAACATTTTTTTTTTTAATATCTGCATCATGCTTGACAACTTAAGAATATGAAAACTCGAGACTGAATTGATGGCACTCAAGAGATATAAAACATGTAACATGAAAACTTGAAATTTCTTTTAGTAACAATGACCAAAAGTTGAAATTTCTTTTAGTAACAATTCACTGACTTCACAAACTCTCAAGTGTGAGAAAATCAATGTTTCCATAAAAGATGCAAAACTATAGCAAAATTAATAGAGAATGTGTAAACGAAGTCATACCATCAGCAAATCCCTGTCCATAGTGGACTCTGTATAAACAACTAATGGTTGTGGATAGGAAGTTTCACCAGTTGCATGGACATAAGCAAGGTCTTCAAAGTGATTTTTGGTGACCTTCATATTTTCAGTACCAAGCATTATTAATTAATAATAAAAAGAAGAAGCTCACTAGGCATTGGTTATATAAATACATGGTAAAAGATGATAAGATTAAATAAGCGTCAACAAGGATTATATCAGTAAATGGAAAAGAAATATAAATAGAAAAAGACATAGCGAATATCATTCAAAAATTTAGTAAAGAAATTTCATAACAATTTAATAGACACAAATAAACTGAATTAACTGAACCGATTTTATATAGACATTTATGATAAAGCCAAAATAGAGAAGCAAGGAACCAAAAGAAAACTTCTAAGAAACAAGAACAGCAGAGTCAGAACTCAAAAGCGGACTGCTAAAAATTTGATGATGTATTTGCTTGAGGTCCACGATGACAGCTAACTGAAGTAGAACGATATAAAAGGAAAGAAAATATATTACCAGCTCAATCAACCTTAGTTGTCGAGAAGTGAAAGCATTCAGAACAATTGCGGGACGCATCTTGAAGAAAATAGTCCGAAATTTCTGATTTTCGTCATTGGAAATCTTCTGAAACTCAGATCCTTCTTTTGTACCACGCAACAATCCAGAATGCCATTCACCAATTTTGATCTTCATCCTCTCAGTAAACAAAATATCTGCCATTCTAACCAACTGTGTCTCTTGAGCTCTTAAGCTCGATAGGGAATCAGAAAACTCATCCTTGTACACTGAGTTTAACCTTCTCAATGCTTCATCCTCTTGGCTTCTGGATAAATAAGATATTCCTGAGATTATTTAAGAGTGTAAAATCTCCAAATAAATGCAGCAGATACAAGTGGAGATCTTCTACTTAAGCGTGTAGAATAAGTTATGGAGGAATCTAACTTCCAGAAGAGCCCCGTTAAATTATTGATTTCAATATAATAATAATGAATTTTCCCTAAAGCATATACAAATTTTGTGTTCTTAAAATCTGACATGACAGTTCAATACTTGGAAACAATAATACAAGTAGAACTATTTCCTATAGCCTTAAGCCAAATAAAAAAGAAATACAACACAGTTCAAAACACCATCCCATTACTGCATAATACTAAATTTAGTTCCACATGTCATTTTCTGCGCTTTCTGTTCCATTTTACCATCAGGGGAAACCGGCAATTAGTATAATTGAACAACGAACTGAATCCTAAAATAGATCCATAGCCAAATATTAAGCATATGCCTCTTGATAAAACTCACGTTTCGTTTACCTAAAGCCACATTTCTAGTAGATTTCACCTTTACAAAAATAAAACTAGAATGAACTCCAAATGCCGGTATGAATCCCAATATGCATTCCGGGCATTTCATAAGGAAACGTTCAACGCCAGCACTTCATGAACCACTTGTTCATATACATCATAATAAGATTGAACAAATAATAAGAACAAGCAACAAATTACCTTCATATATACAAGTATTGAAATCAAACTGGTATTTAGCTAAGAAGTCAAGAGAGGTAGTCTGGCATGAGAACTCATAAGATGGGCCGCCACCTGGAATTTCTTGCCGCGGAAATATGTAAAAATTATGCCTGTTAAAAGCACATATCAATGAACAGCGATTAGGCCTCCCAATTTGAGTAAAAGTGAAGGTGAAAATGCTACCTTTCTATTTTTCTTATAGCTGTACCATCAAAGTCTAGCACATAGAAACGTAAATTCTTACGGGTGAGCAATAAAAGAGCGATTCTCCGAATCCCAGCGAAAGGGACAGACGCCGAACTGAACGACGGCAAATTTCTCGGCGGAGTCTTTGACCTTGAGGTACCGTATATCGGAACGGTCGAACTCGAACGATTCTCGCCAGGGGGAGCTTGTGATGCCCGTCATCTCCAAGTCTATCGACACGAAGTCGGCTTCCTTAACGTGGCGCCGAAGCTCCGCCAGCGCCGGCTCAAAGTTCGACCTCGTCACATTCTTCAGCGCCAAGTCGGAAGAATCGGAAGAAGAGCATAGAAATCGGCTGAATGGGAATGACTGTGCTCGGTTTCGGGCTTGGACCTCTGTCGCGGCCCGAACCAGAAAGTACTTCCTCATTCTCTTCTTCTTCTTATCGCAGAGCTCCTGTTTGCTGTTTGCTGTTTGGCTCGCCTCCTGCTCATTACAGCTAGTGGAAGAAGAAGATTATTCCGTAGGGCACCGGCCGTCACGTGTCAAAATAGTGAGTGTGTAAAGCTAGGCGTTTGGTGCACCTGCGGTGATGGTAGGGAAATTGATCAGGTCAAGCGACGTCACTGAGGAAATCCTAAAGCCCAATTTTTCAGCTTCAAGTCAAAAGCCTAGCCCATTAGGCCCAATTCCTCTTGAAGTGGCTCGTCACCTGCGAACCAACTAGGATCTGCTGGGGAAGAAAACGGTGAAGAGACACGAGGATTTTTATAGAACCAAATTTGGTTACAATTTTTGGAATCAGATATGGTCATGTGACCATATGGACTGATCTATGAGGCCGGATATAATGGCATGTGTCGCCGCACCAGGCCGCATGGGGTGGTGTGGCCGCACAATTATCCTGTGCAGGCGCACATCCTATTTTGTGCACCCGCACAGATTTTCTGTGCGGCCGCACCAGGCATGCTGCTCCACCAGGCAGCCCTTGGGGGCATGGTGCGGCAGCATAGGTCATTACATGCGGCCTCATGAATCTGTCTATGCGGCCACATGACCAGATCTGATTCTAAACTTTAGAACCATGTCTGGTTCTATTGAAAATGTTTTAACGCCATATGTGTGGTATCTTATGACACCACATAACTCATGTAGCGTATATGTGGACACTCTACATGCATGTCGAATGGGTTATTTAGTGCCATAAATTACCATACATATAACGTTAGAATACCACTCCTAGTTCTATAGAAATCCTCAAAGAGACACGAATAACATTAATAAATTTTTTTCCCATTTTTTTTTTTTGGTTGTACAGAGGAAATCTCCTGACAAAAGAGAGGCTACTTACACCTCTTTTAAAGGCTAGGTGAGGGGCCAATGATCACGGCCAACTTAAGACATGTTTGATTCAATTTATAATAGGTAATTTATAAATAGAAATTATAAAGAAGTGAAATGAATGATATAAATTAAATAGAAGTTTAAAATTTATAGTTATAAACAAGTAATTGTCAAATCAATGGTATGTGAGATTATTATAATGTAATTTGATAAAGACGATCAAACAAGGGCTTAGTTTGAGACGACTATATTTAAAAACAGCAACATCTTAATATGTCTTGGGCAATGTGTGTTTCCAAATTGTTTAAATGGACGACGTCATACGTGAAAATTTTCCGAAACCAATGTTAATTCCTATTAATGAACCAACATTTTCAAAAGAAGTAAGAAACTACAACTGGTTTTTGCCTTTTTAGACAATGCTAGTTCCTTGAAAGAACCAATATTGGTTCTTAAGAAATTATAAAACTCGTTCTCGTTGTGGGTGTGAAATATCTTATTGATTAACATAATTTGGCGGTCATGCGTGAGATGTCAAAAAAATTGATGCATGCTTTACATTATTATATCACTAAATACTAATGCAGGGTCTACTGGGACCAAGAGGTAGTCCGTGTGATAAAGGACCTTACCTCTTACCGGGAGGTCCTGGGTTCGAGTCCCACCATCCCCTCCCCTCCATCCCCTTTGTAATCAAATGCAGGGTCTACTCCTTGCAGAGTTACTAAAGATTAAAATCGAATTAGAACGCCACCTTCTGAACAAGGAGCTTGATGCCACGTTTAATATAATACCCTGAAAAATACAGTGTCCAAAAAGATCTTATTGTATATTTTCCTCCGCCATACTCTCCGTCTACTCCAAAATCATGCCATTCGTTCGTGTCTTCTGCCTCCGCTGCAATCCAGCTAAGCAGTCCGAACTGCTATCCTGCATATGATTATTATTCCGGCCCCGTTTTAAGTATCCCCCATTTAAACCCCCTCAGGCGATATGCAAGTTGAACTTCGTTGTGAAAATGTAGAACCAAATCTGCAACTTCCATATCGAGACCCAGAGAGAACAATTCTTCAGCCAGGGAAAGCTATCATATCAGAGCTCTCAAAGTTATAGAAATCGGCATACTGAGGAGCGAATTTTCTTCACAAAATGTATCATCGCAGAACAAAAGGATAATTGTGAATTTCAAGAAAGGCACTTACTTGTCAATTGTCATTCATCTGGATCGAACAAGACGAGCTGCAAAGGCTCCATCAAGTGAATGCCTGATAGGATTCGAACTATAGAATCCATGATCAGTGACAAAATTAGAAGGTACATATCTGTCCACAGGATCTATACAAAATTCCTGTATAGAGCATCCAAAACTTTTCAGCAAATCAAAAATATCAAAAGATAAAAGCAAACCCTTAAAGTCAATCACATGGATAACCATTACAGCAAACATACAAAACTAACCAGATATTACAACTAAAAATAGTAAAATGAGATTCGTACATCTTGGGAAAGTTTATCATGTCACAAATAAAATAAATAAGATGGATGTGCAGTGGGAAAGCAACTTGCATGGTGGTAAATTATTAATAGTAAAAGAGAAGAAGCAGAAGAAGGAGCTCCCCCCCCCCCAAAGCCCACCCCACACATCATCTCCAACTTGACATGTCTGGGTGGATATGCTAAATAGAAACAACAACAACATTTAGGTAAGAGTGGGAGTGCGGAACTAAGATTTAATGTAAAGATAGAGTGTGGGTAGTTACCCGATGCCTCTGAAGAAAAGCAACCACTCTTTCTTCATTCTCCTCGGGATCAATTGAACAGGTGCCGTATATCAGGAATCCACCAATCTTAACCAACCTATGGGTTCACAAATATTATTATAACCAATAAGACAGATAAAG
Organism: Nyctanthes arbor-tristis; assembly: GCA_963692815.1. Taxonomy (NCBI): domain Eukaryota; kingdom Viridiplantae; phylum Streptophyta; class Magnoliopsida; order Lamiales; family Oleaceae; genus Nyctanthes; species Nyctanthes arbor-tristis. The sequence goes on from CAVNYN010231258.1 coordinate 13,180, forward strand.
AACTGTAAGCGATAGTTGTTGAAGTTCCAATCCAGTATCTCAAATTTTTTCTAGGAAAACCTTGGACGAGTAATATTCAATGTTACAGAAAAAGGAGTTTTAGGAATGATAATTACGATTTTAGGCAATCAAAGTCAACCATTTCATTTATATAACTAAAATTTTGCTTTTCAAGTACTCTTTTAACGCCATAAAAAAATAAAACACAAATATAAATTCATTTAGTTGGGATCCATGAGAGTTATCACTTTGCTGATCCAGTAGACACCAAGTAGCAAGCTCTGAAAGTATAAAGAAAACTGCTGGACTCACATGGAAGCAGAATCAAGTAATTCATCTTGTAAGAGCTTAAGTTCTTCTATGTCTTCCAGTCTCCTATTCCAACGCAAATCTGCTCTCTTTAACAATTAAAACAAGAATAAAGATTCAGGCTATCTTTGACCAAAGCAAATTGTCACAAAAAAAGTCCATACAAACAAATGTGTAAACAAATTAAACAATACAAGCATAATAAAAGGAAACTAAAAAGCTCTGCTTTCTTTTGTAATGTAGAATTTTATGAATACCTTAGAGAGAACACCCAATCCTGAACATGGAGCATCCAGCAGAACTTTATCAAACTTCACAGAATTCTTGGCCTGACGGATTCAAAGTAAAATAAAATGTATTTATTTTACATTGCAGCAAACAATTCCAGTTTCACGAGAGAAATTCTTACAGTAAATGTCCGAAGATCAGCATGAACAGTAGTGACAACATTATCAACTTCATGCAATTTTGCTGTCTCTTTGAGAATTCTCAGTCTCCCTTTGTTTATGTCAACCGCACATATGCTACCTGATCGACAAGTCATAGAGCTTGTTTAGAAGGGGTTTTATAATAATCGTCTTTCCTCCCAACTCATTTTCAAAAGCACATTCTTTCGGAAACATTTTTTCAATAACTTTCCCATCATTTTCAACCATACATTCACCTAGAGAATCATTATTCCAACAAAAACCTCTCCAAACAAACGCATAATATAATACTCCATATAGGCTTTTTTTTTTCATATTTGCTGAAAAGGTTTTAAAAAGAAAGAAAGAGTAACATGAATACGCTTAGCCCTTGTATGATTTTGAATTCAAGTTAACTTTTTCCCCAAACTCATTCTCAAACCACATATTATTTCAATAGAATAATTTACCATGTTGATCCATAAATATTTCTTACTTCTCAATCACACATTCTCCTCGTAAATCACTTTGACAAAATCACTTCTCAAACAATCAAAATCATACAAACCCCTTAAATCTTAATTTTGAACAGCCAAAAATTGCTTTTATTTTGTCAGGCAAAGAATATTGTTTTCACATCTTGAAAGCTAAAACCACATTTATCCATAGCCTTTGACACCCTTCATTTGTCAAAACGATGCTCTACATTTTTCCCAAAAGTTTACCTTGACCACTCAATCGTGAAGCCATGAATAGTGTCTTGCCTCCTGGAGCAGCACAGCAATCAACAATGATATCCCCAGGCCTTGGATCCACAACAGAGACCACCAAGCCTGCATAAAGATTTTAGCAGGTTACAACAGGAATTATGTGATTAACATACTTCCTTATTCTAATTATTAAGAGCTTGTTCTAGAGAGCTTTATGTAAAGTAGATTTATCGAAAGTCGATTTTTTGGGAGAATATGAGGTAGAGATGTGAAGAAAAATTATTGGAAAGTGTGAAATTTAGTTTTTTTTTTTTTTTGACGACGCTCTTCCGATCTATTGAAGTTTGACTTGTTGACCAAATTTTTAATTTTAAATAAAGCTCCCTAGAACAAGCTCTAAGCTGAAAAAATTGAGCGTTGTGGTCCCTAGAACTTGTGAAAGAAAGAGTCCACAAGGGAACAAAGAGATCCTTATAGCCCAGCTTAAAGCTACGAACAAAGAAAACACACATATATAAGGAGACAAAGATTTTTTAACAGGGTAACATTATAAACTTATTTGACAGTTGAGCTAACCCGCACTCTCATCTTGGACAGAGCAAAAACCCTTGTTCAGTAACCCAGCTTGTATGACAGCCTGGCAAAAGCAAAATAAGGAACAATCACGGGTCCCACAGGATACCTCAATAGCAGATACATAGTCAAGCATTCATTCTGGAATAAGGATTTGATTTCCTGTTTGTTATTTGCTTTGAAGTTGCTCAATTACAGCAGGAGAAGAAGCAGCCCAAGGGAAAAGCAGATAAATAAAACTCAATGAAAACAAAAAGAAACAGCAGACGTCTAAAAGCCTGAAAGATGCAATAAATGAAAATATTCCTAAGAATGTATGTTGAGCAGAAAAATATTAAAAATATAATACCCAGCTTATACCTGCATCCCGGTTCTGACACGGACAAAATCATCCAGATGTGGAGAAATTTCATGGGGAACCTAAAGCTCAGGAAAAGGAAAGTTACAAAGATGAGGAAATCATCTTGCTGCAGCAATTGGTGCGGTAGCCCAGTATATGCATCTCCAGATTAAAACATGAGAAGACGAGAAGAGATATTTGATAAATGAAACTACAAAGATTAAATGATTAGAATATATATATATATATAGAGGCCATAGTCATGTATATATTCTTGCATAACATATTTTTTTGTCTTCTAAAGTTAACTATGGTCTATGTTTAACAAAAATTCATCCGTCCCACAATCACACACACAGAGAGAGAGAGAGTGTGTGTGTGTGTGTGTGTGTGTGTGTGTCTAATAACATCAGCAAATCACCTTGAAAGCTTCAAGTTGTGTCACTAGATCAGCCCTTGTAAAGCCTTTCACTGTATTTGCTCTGTGAGTGACATAACCAAGAAAGAATTAAACCATGGAGGGAAAGGGGGAGAGAGAGAGAGGATACTTTCTCTCTTGTTTTTTGGTTTTTTTTTTTTTTTTTGGGGGGGGGGGG
>CAVNYN010231267.1:0-126710 GCA_963692815.1 Nyctanthes arbor-tristis
CCCAGAATTGCTGCCACCTGCTTACGGCACAACACCCGTCTCTCGAACCAACTCGTTCTCCCTCTGTAACGAGGATGCCTACGGCGTGTTACACCTTCACGTAGTTGCCTTGGTCATTACCATGTCAGTTTCAGGTGTTAATATCCACAAGACCCTAGTGGACAACGGTAGCACCGTAAACATTATCTACTGGCAAACTTTCCAGTAGATGAAAATCGATAAGAAGAGCCTGAGGCCTTACGGGACCAGACTCTAGGGTTTTACTGGGGATTATATGGAAGCAAAGGGTCAGATCGCACTCTTTGTGGAATTAGGGGATGAGTTTTGCAAAAGAAGGATAATGGCGGAGTTCATCATTGTGGATGTGCCTTCAAACCATGATGCCATTCTGGGACGCCCAAGCTTATACGAGTTCAGAGCTGCAACTTCAATTTATCACTACGTCATGAAATTTCCTACTACTACGGGACGGCCATTGTGCAAGGCGACTAACGGGTAGCACGAGAGTGTAATCTAGATTATGCTGAGGACACAACTGCCCCGCCAGAAATTCATATACTTAATCCCAAAATGGAAGGAATAAAGTCGATAACCCACCGGAGCTCTTCTGGCCAGATCGGAAGAGCGTCGTGGCCCTTGCTTCCCTAAGAAGGACTCAAATAATGAGAGTCGCAGAAAACCAATCTCCCAAATCAGCGACCTCACCGATGTGTGATCTAAAGCAATAATGACAAGGACCAATCAAAGGGAGGACCGGGTAAGATCCTTACCCTGTTCCCAAAGGAAAAGTACTTCTCCCTGGCACGACAGTCAAAAGCACAAAGATAAGTAAGGAATGTGCAAGAGACACAGAGTTGACATACCCATTAAAGGTAGAACGACTTGGAAAAGAAAAATGACAAATGTCGGGTGCTAACTCTGAATTTTGTATAGTCTCCAATTTTGTGTAAACTGCCAGGTTATTCACATGCTTGCGTGAGCTCTAAGAATTTCTGAGCCACACTTTTGCTAATTAATAGTTGATACCTCAAAATGACAAAACGTTTATTTTCTCTATGAGATACCCACTGCAGTACGAACGCAAGGCAAATATGCAACAGTCGAGTAAAAGGTTTAGCAAACAAAGTTAGAACAAACTTCTAACCAGTGACCTAATACTCGAGTAAAAGGTTTCGCGATTAAAGTTAGAACGAGCTTCTAATCAGTGACTTAAAACTCGAGTAAAAGATTTCGCGATCATGGTTAGAATGAGCTTCTAACCAGTGACCTAACACTCAAGTAACAGGTTTCGCGATTAAGGTTAGAACGAGTTTCTAACCAGCGACCTAACACTTGAGTAAAAGGTTTTGCGACTAAGGTTAGAACGAGCTTTTATCCAGTAACCTAACACTAGAGTAAAAAGTTCCGTAGCCTAGGTTAGAAGGGGCTTCTTACCAGTGACCTAACACTCGTCTAAAAAGGTTCACCTTACCTACTCAAAAATCACGACTGAAACAAGCTTTCAGCCCGCAACTCTATGCTAAAAAAAAAAGGCTCCGCGACCAGAAATTTGGACGAACTATTTGCTATGTGACCTAACATTTGGGGGCAGGTTGCCCACTGGAACAAACCAAAACGAATTACTGAATGGACGGGCTCGCACTTGGACGTATCCTCAATTCCTTACGCCAATGTATACGCGACCCAAGACTAAAACAAACTTCTTATTTAGGCATCCTAATACTTGGCCCAGATTTCATGTGGGGTTTTACACCAGTGGGTAAAAGTGAGGACGAGCTCTTCACTAAGCGGGAAAGACCAAAAATAAAATTATTTTAACAAAATGAGCTAACAGTTGGAAAAATTCTTTACTTCATTTAAGAATACAGATAGTAAAAAGGCTGGGTTACAAAAAACTTTTAAGTACGTCTCTCAGAGGCGGGAACCATTCCCTCTCCGACAGGAGCAAAAGCCTCTGACTGAAAGATGATCTCGACCTCATCTGCCTTGTCAGAGCTCACATAGCCGCAATCCTCCTTCAGCTTGGCAATTTGCACTCTGAGAAAGGCGAGGTCACAATCAGGGCATTTTCTTGCGACCTCCCCAAGGATCTCTTTAGTCGTCTTATAATATACTAGCGCTCATGTACTCCTCGGATGCCTTGCACTTCTCAGCAGCCTCATTATGACCAATGACTTTGCTGGCAGCAGCCCTACCCTCAGCCTCTCTCAGGGCAAGCTCGTAGTTCGACCTCTCTATCTCCAATTGAGTCCCTAGGTCCTCATATTTCATCTTTTAGGCCTCTAGATTGATCCACAGGTCAGCTAATTCTCCCCTGTCTAGGGAGTTTCATTTTAGATGGCATAAAGGCCTCTCGAATAGAGAGGTCGAAAGGAGACGGCCTTCTCCATAGGTCGTCAACTTCATTTGCCTTCAGTTATCTTTACTCAAGGTTGTTCAGTCATTTTTCAGTTCATCCAGCTCCTGGACCTGCTAAAGGACTGGTTGCTGGTTCTTAGATGTCCTTGAAGGTGAGCTCGATGTGTGAATGTGGTAGTGAGTTGGCGTTGGACTTTTCCTCCTCTGCCTATGTATGCCCAGTTGCTTGGGTTCAGGTGACCTTGGTCGCCTAGGACCTCACTACGGACCAGGACCTAACCTCGAGAACACACTATTTCTGACCGCGTTTCTAGAGGGAACCGGTACAGCCCTGTTGTGAGGAGCTGGCTGACCGGAGTTTTGTGTTGGGGTAAAACTCAACCTTCTTCTAACATGTTCCCTCAGAGGATTCACTCTTGTTGGAGACCTTTCTACATTTTCTACACGCCAAGAGGAGTTATCATGGGAGGACTCCGCGGGGTATTACTGGGACATTGGCGGATTACGTTATTGCAACATCCCAATGTTTTCGTCGAGGGCTTCTACTTGCCACCGGAGGGTCTGAGTTTCTGTGGCCGTCGGGCGGCTGTAAGGGACCGGCACCAGCTGCACCTCAGTTCCTTCGAAACCCGGGAGAAGCGTCTGGAGCGTCTTCCACTCATTTCCTTTCAATGTGAGCTTTTTACACAACTTTTTGTAAGGTTTCCCACAGATGGCTACAATTTGTTGACGTCAAATTCAGTCTTTGACTCAACAAACAAGATTTGTATTTGCGAGAAATTTGTATTTGGATCGATTTGTGCAGTTAATGTGTAAAGGCAATGAATGTTTATAATAAATGAAAGATAGTAAATGTGCCAAAGATGAAGAATGAGACTTTTTGGGTCCCCTATTTCTTAGCTTCATTTGTTTTATTTATAGTGTAAACTTACCATTTACATGGGAACAATGATTGCATGCATTTAATGTCAGACCCACAAAAATAACACAAGGGTCAAATCAGCTAAGATTAACCTTCACTTTTAACTAATGGCTGCCTAAGCCATGCCTGGATGGGCAACCACCACTTCGCATTTAATGCTGGAGTTTCATCAGTCATAAGTGATAAGATTTCCCACGTGGGTTCCCAAACTGCTACTTAGGTGGCAAGCTTGCTAGGTCTAGGAGTTAAATTGAGGAGCTACGAGCTTGTCGGTGTAGTGGCTAGACGTCCTGAACCTCAGGAATGCTAGAAAGGAGATTTGTCCCTAAGGTCGCTAAAACGGGTTTCCAAATCTTTTGGTCATTTGGTCGCTAGGTCGTTGAGTTGGACGAGACGCTCAGGGGCCTATTTCCAAGACCCTACAACCATTGACCTTCCTTTGACCTTTAACCTTCATTAACATTTGCGACCTGGTGGCTGCAGATACCATTTTCTATGAGTTAAATGGGGTTTTATAAGAAAGTTCGACTATCAATCACAAACAGACAACAATCACAAGATGCCACATATATGAAACTTTAGCTTTTTGTGTTGGAAGTAGCTCCATATTATGGGGTACTATTTAGCTCCATAGAAAAATTGCACATTTGATGGAATAAATTGTTAGTACTCCAGGAATATCATACTTCAGAGTCTAGGTAAATCACAAAATGGATATGTGGATACAAGTGACCCATTTTATTGTTAAAATGGAGCCATTAAACATACATTCTGGTTCTTTATTGATTTAGAATACTCTATCTTGAGTACTTTTAGAGCACCAAAATTTTTTCTGATTTAAATTTTTTTATGTCTCAGTAATTGTCTTTCGACTTATCGCTCTATACATTTTACCATTCTTCCGAGTTCTACTTGCACAATTTTTTGCTATTGTGTATTTTTTAAAAAAACTTTACCGTTAGTTTTCATGGTTAAAAAACAGTATATTAATTTAAGAGTCGCTTTCAAGAACTTTTCGAAAATTTTATTAAAAAACTTTTCTATCCATATAAAAAACATAGATATATGCCATATGGATTTAAAATACACATGGCTTTGATTTGAAATACACGTTGCCTCATCTATACACAACACATGGGGTTCAAAGTTTTTTAGTAAAATTTCCGGGAAGTTTTTGAAAATTTTCCATTAATTTAAAATCTAAAAAAATATTTCTACGAAGAAAATTTTCAAAAATCTCCTTAAGATTTTGTAACAAAAATTCCCACATTGTGTGGCATGTTATAGATGCACGCTACGTGTATTTGATCCACTTCAAGAGTATTTTGTATATACGTGGTATACATCTATCTATGCCACGTGAGATTAGAGGTTTCATTATAAAACTTTCTAAAGGTTTTAGAAAGGGTCTAGGGATTATTATTATTATTATTATTATTATTATTATTATTATTATTATTTTAGCTCTATTACAAATGGAGGGCAAATGAGAGGTCTCGTGCCCTACAAAACGAATATTCTAGACCCTAGTTACTATTACAGAGTCCGTAAAATAATTATAAAAGGTATTTATGAACCACTTGTGATTTTTTGTATTTTAGCAAAATTTGTCTTATTATTTGGACTAATTGGCATGATATAGCCCTAACTTTTTACCTAATTGTCCAATATAACCTTAATCTTTTAAACTTGATAATTATAACACCAAATCTCACTTTTTTTGTACAATCTAATATTTTTATTCCAAAAAGATATTAATACCCTTAAATTCTGATTTAATTAATATTAGAATTAGGAGTGGGCATTGGGTTCGTTGGGCCGGGTTGGGCTCCAACCCGAAACCGACCAGAGTAAAATCGGGCTACCAGTTTCTGGGCTGAAATCGGCCTGACCGGTCTGGAAACCCGACCCAACATGGGTCGGGTCGGGCCGGTTTGTCAGTTTGGGCCAGCCCATTCTGTGCGACAAACAGTATTTACCGATTTGAGGCCCAAATCCTATGTTTTTTTGCACCGAATGCTAAATTTAAGCATAAAACGCCCAAAAAATGAAAATATTATCTAGAAGCTTACAAATACACAATCACTTAAAATCAAAGTGTTTAAAAAAAATAGCAAACAAAAGGAAGGTGGCAACGACAAAATAACTAAACAAATACACTTATACTCATAAATCGTTAACATTACTACACTACTACACAAGCACACTAAACCAACAACAATTCAACAAAGCATAACACACAAGCATTAGTTATTTAGTTTAAAGCTCCAATTTCCAAATCTCAATCAACCGGTCTAGAGTTCACCAATCACCAAAAGAACATCACTCTAGAATCATAAGTGCACAACCATTCAACACAATAAAAGAAAGATAAAAGCACAAGTCCAACACCCCAACCACAAGTACAACTACATGATCTGAGCTGCTGAGCACAAATCCACAACGAACAAACACTAAGTATTCTTAAATCAAATACATAAGCATTAAGAATCCAATCCAAATCCTCAAGTCTCGGCTTGAAAAAATTAACGGGAGCTAAATGATGAAGTATCTCCATCAATCACAATCACAATCCCAATCCTAAGGCGTTCGTAAAAGGAGCAAATGCTTCACTAGCCTTTTGTTTTCTATGAAAAAAACAAATTTATAAGCATAAATGTAATTTGCAAGTAACAATTAACAATTAATGTATTATATACTCACAAGAAATCAATTTTCAATTTTCGGATGCCTTACTGCTAGATTGTCCCTTCTCTTTATTTCTCAATGGTCGGGATGACAATTCTAAGAATCATAAGAAAAAAAATAATTAAAAAAGAAAAAGAAAAAGAAAAAAATTGTAAGAAAGATTCACAACAAAATATTTTTTAAACTATAGTTAAAGTTGTTTAATACCTTCATCGAGTTCATTATAGAACTCTACGTCCTCAATGCGGAAAACCTCTTGCTCTTGCTTCGGAGAGGATTTGAGCCAATTTTGGAGATCATACAAAAAGCTGGACCATATTTGGAGTAAGAGAACTACGGAAGGGATCAAGAATTCTTTTGCTTGTGCTAAAAGCACTATCTGAAGCAACCGTGGAGACTTGAACAGCTAACACATCCTTTGTGAATTTTAAAAGCGTGGGATACTTCTTTTCTCCATGAAGCTTCTACCACCTATGCACATCAAATTCCATGTCATCAAAGTTTTCACAAGGGTCAGACAAGTACCTTTCAACATCATCCTTAATATTCTCCGCTGTATCCTTGTCTGCGAGCAATCTCTTGTAGTTTTCCGACTGTGCTACTGAGCCACTCACCCATGTACTAGTGGTAGTTTGAGAGAATGATGAAATAGTAGAGTCAACAGATATAGATGATTGAGCTTGTGGCTTACTGTCATCAAAATCCAAGTACCACTTGTAACAAGCTTTCAAATTATCAGACAATCTTTCTGTCAACACCTTCCCAGTTGATGTAGTACAAATCTCTCCCAGCAAAAACTGTATATAGCTCACCTTATACCTAGGATCAACCACCGTAACAAGCAACAACATATGATTGACCTCGCCCATATTCCCCCAATACTTGTCATATTTTGCCCCCATCTCGGTGGCCATGTCACTAAAAACCTGATCTCCATTGAGCTCCCACGTAGTCATATCAGCTAAGAGGCCACTCACTTCTTTCAAGTATTGTGGAGCTAACGTAGAGGGAGGTGCTGAATTTCAAGGTGATATCATAGAAATTCTTTAAAAACTTAATGAGAGCCTCGACATTTTTCCAATCACTAGCTTTTGGGGGCCCGGCCTTCTTAATTCCATTCTCCTACTCCTGAAAGTAGTCCCTGAATTGGCCATCATCAAGCTCCATCCACCTAAAAACTTTTTGGTATTTTGAAGCCACCTCTAACGTCAAGAAAGTGGAACTCTACCAAGTTGGGATATCAAGAAACACGGCACTTTTTGATTCAATCTTTGAACTTGTCACACATTGCTTAAACTTCGCCGATCGAGCTTGTAAGGGATTCACATACCTACATTCAGAATAGTTGCCACAGAATCATGCACCTTTTTGAGCCCATCTCGCACTATCAAGTTTAAGATATGAGCTCAACACCTCATGTGTAAATACTTTCCCTCCAATATAGAAGAAATGTTACCGCAACAACTAATTTCTCTCTGAGATACTCAAACTACTTTGTCATTTGAAGTTGCATTGTCGAGTGTAATTGTAAACACCCTATCAATACCCCATCCACGCAGGCATTGCTCTTACATTGCCAATTGTCTTGCCTTTATAATTAGGGACCACAAAAAAATTCAACACTCTTTTCTGAAGCATCCAGTTAGAATCAATGAAGTGGACAGTTCGGCACATGTAATTGATGTTTTGAATTGATGTCCAACAGTTAGTAGTTAGGGAAACCCTTTAGATGTACCAATTTTTTCTTCAACCGTCCTTTATCTGCCTCATATATTTTAAATATGTCCTTAACAACTGTCCGGCACGAGGGAGGTTCAAACTTCGAACACACAACACTGCAAAAATGCCTAAACCCAGCCCCCTCAAAGAAACTAAAAGGTAGTTCATCGATTACAACCATTTTGCACAAGCATTTCTAGCCGCATCCTTGTTGAAAGTAACTGCCACCAAATTACCCCCGCCCCCTTCTTCCCTGTCAAAACTGAGTGTTTTTTGCCTTTTCTCCTCAACCATACTTCCTACAAAGCTCAGTTATATGGTGGGAAAGAGTACTATTGCCTCATGTTTTGGTATTTGCTGCATAATCTTTCCCACAATACTTGCAAAAAGCTCCAGCATTAGGATCTTTCTCATCTCATGGAATGTGAAAGTGTTCCCATACCCATGAAGATTTCCTAGATTTTCTCTTGCCTAAAGTAGATGGTAGGAGTGGAGAAAGCTCTGGATCTCCTAGAGGATTCTGTGTTGGAGATGGAGATGGAGATAGATATGGAGATGGAGTTGGAGTTGGAGGAGTAGGAGATGGTGTTACAGCTATTGAATTTATTTCATTTTCTTCTATATTGTTCGTTGTTAAATCTATGTCCATATCCGTCTCTAGTTATCTACAATGAAATAAATATGTTAAGACATACCAATATTTAATCAAATAATTTAGTTATTATAGTAGCAACTAGCAACTATGTTCAGTTGGATCTTTTATTCAAATGGAGACTCGATTAACTAATGCACGTCACTTTAATTTATGCTCAAATCTATTATTCCCCACTTCAAAGTCAAATATATCTATTCAATTGTAGCAACTAGCAACTATTATTCTCAAATCTCAATTTATGCTTTTACTCACTTTAATTTGTTAGAATTTAGAAACTTAAAAGTTAGAAATTTAGAATGACAGTGTCTTATGCTACTGCTATGTGTGTGAATATTTTCAGTTTCAATCTCAATCTCAAATCTCAACTATGCTACATTGCTACTGCTACTAATAGTCTAATACACATATACAAACACTAATGCTAAAATTCGAGAAATAAAGAAATGTACACTGATGCTACTAATACACATTTACATACACTAATACACTAATGCTACTAAGTACTAATACACATATACAAACACTGATACACTAATACACATATACATACACTGATACACTAATACACATTCACATACACTGATACACTAATCCACATATACATACAGTCATACACTAATACACAAACACAATTATAGATATACAAGAAATGTGGTGGTGGAGATGCTCTTCAAGCAGCTTACCTATGGGCTAGAGGGCAGTGGCGGGAAGGCGGAGGCGGCACGACGGACCAGCGGCAGCAGCGAGCGGACCAAGGAAGGGCGACAGGGGCGAGCATGGCGGACCAAAGCAGCAGTGAGAGGTGGCAGCAGGGCAACGAGCGACCGAGAGCAGCAATGAACAGCGGCAGACCGGCGGCGGCGCCATGTAGAAGTAAGGAAGAACTAGGGTTTCAAGTTTTGGTTTTAACTTCAAATTTTGGGCTTCTCAGACCTCAATTCTATGTTAAAGACTTAAAAGTTGTTTCTTGTTTCTCTTAAATTTGTTTGTGATTTGTGAACCACGTTTTTAATTTTAGGAAACTTAAAAAAAAAAAAATAATTTCAGTTTTACAGGTTTAAAGCGGTTTGGGCCAAACTGGTTCAAGCCGGTTTTAACCGAACTGGGTTTGACCGGTTCAGTTACAACTGGTTTTGACCGGTTTGATTAGTCTAAACTGGGAACCGAACCGGACCGGCTCGGTTAGGCCATGTACAACCCGCAATCCAACCCAAAACAAAAAACAGACCCAAACCGACACGAGTTAGTTCGGGTCAGCCGGTTCCTGGGTTTTCGCCCATCCCTAATTAGAATACAATAAATAAATAAATAAAAATCATAATATTAAATTTTAGTTTTTCTTTTTAAAATACTATAATTCCATACAGTGATGGCAAATAATAATAGTTCGTCTCAAATCTGATGATGTCCGTCTTGAATGGAGTATTATTTTTAAAATATGCAAACATGCGGAGGTGGATGGACCAAAGGTGGACCGCCTCACCCTACTTTGCGTCTGACAATTCATTTAATTATAATTATAATAAATGTTAAATAAATGAAAAAACTTAAAAATAAAATAAATGGATAGATAGACAGATTGGAAAGTTATCCGGATAGCATATCGATCCAATCCATGCCTGCATTAGGCGGATGGCATAGCGGATTAATCCGCTATTGTCATCCTTAAGTTCTCATGAATTTTTTTTTATACAAACAAGTTATATTTTTTTCCTATTTTTTATTTACTAATTTTTAGTTCAATTAAAATTTATAGATCGATAAAGAAAATTGAAGAGGTATTATTTTAAGCTAAAAAAAGTAAGATTTGACATTAGAATTGTCAAATTTCAAAAGTCTAAGTGTTAGATTGCACTGTAAAGTGGAAGATTGGGATTAGTTACGGCCAATTGTCCTTACTTTTTCTTGTCTTGTCTTGTCTTGTATTATTTTTCATCGTAGCATAAATACCCTTTACACACATCTCATCTCGCTTGCCTACGAAACAGCAGGAGAAGGGGATGAAGGCTTCGTTCAAGGCTAGATATGAGGCTGACAAAGCGGTGGGGGCGGCGGCCGCAACTTTTGCCTCGAACGCCGGCGACTTCAAGATCCGTGCTTCCTTGACCGAAGCCACTGTCATCAATGGCCCCAGCTTAAATGGCTTGTCCTTAGCCCTCGAAAAGCCCGGCTTCTTCATCATCGACTATAACGTCCCCAAGCAAGTAAGCTGGGAGGGAAAGTAACGATTTTGAGTTTTGGGCATCTCTGTTTTTGTTAATCTTTTCCTGGGCTTCTCTGGTTTGGGTAGATGTTAAGTTTTGAGGGAATAAAATTTGACGAGTTTAATTACCAGTTGAATCTTGAGCGTTTCTGGTTTCCAAATTGATCAAATATTCTATTCATTGTAATTTTAAAAATAAATAAACAAATTTATACTTATTGGTGGAACTATGCAATATAATTACCAGTTTTCTATGTAGTTAGTAAGGGAAGGCTTAGAGGTGAATTTGACCTTTCAGGGCGCAAATTATAAGAGCATAATTTCCGCTTAGAAATGAGGTGATTAAATTCGTATGATTTTATTATTTTATTACTCAAGCAATATCACATTTTTATTCCCCCAATCTGCAGGATTTTAGGTTTCAGTTTATGAATACAATAAGGATAGCTGAAAAGCCTTTGAACATGACTTACATTCATAGCAAGGGGGATAACCGGACTGTAGTGGAGGGAACTTTGGTGCTTGATTCGGCTAACAAGGTCTCAGCAAATCATGTGCTTGGCATGGGGAATAGTAGGTTGAAGTACACATTTGTGCATGAAGGATTGACAACTTTTGAGCCTAGCTATGATTTGAGCAAGAATGCGTGGGATTTTGCAGTGTCACGCAGGGTATTTAGTGATGATTTGTTTAAGGTAACATATCAAACCTCCAGCCAAAATTTGGGGCTCGAGTGGTCACGGAGATCCAAGATAAATGGGTTTAAGGTATGTGCATTTACTACTTTGACCCCTGTTTCATACTTGCTTGTGTTGGACTCTGTAAATTTGCAGGTTTTTTGATTGTTTAGTTGGATTATTATTTGTGTTACTTGAAGTAAAAACTTGATAGATCACCAATTCTTTCATGTGTAGTATATTTAATATATGTGAGTTCTGAATAAAGATGTAGAGCTAAATTCGTAGCTAAAGAATTCATTCAGTTCATACTGTTTTAGAGATAAGAGGTAAAAATAATGGTCATTATTACTAAGAGAATGAATAATATGGATTTTTAGATCATGTTTTAGGCAACAGGGGTCTCACTTCATGTTGAAAGTCACCATAGCAAATCTATATAGGAATAATTTATTGTTGGTGAAAATAATATCAATTATCAAAACCAGAGATTTGTGGAAGACAGAACTTTTTAATGGAGAGAAATGGCAACAGGTGTAGATTTCTATTGAAGAACTTGGAGTCTATTTCTACCTGGTTCAAGTAATTGCTGGTTTCAGAATATCTGATCGTATGGTTTAAAATTTGAGAAAAGAAAACAAGCCTCTATGTTGATGTGCATCTCATTAACCACCTCCAACTAGGAAAGAAAACAATTCTATTGAATTTTTGTAGGCATGTTAGGTCTTCTACGCTCTTCCGATCTCTTTTGGCAACTTAGAGAGCATCTCCAATGAAGCAATATCAATTTCGCTACACGTGGCAATGGTGAAGCAAGATGGAGATAAATAATCTCCAATGGGATTGTCAATTGGAGAAAATATTGGGACATATGTCAAACATTTATTGGCTTGTAAGAGCATCTCCAATGGCATAATCTAGGTTGGTGTATATGTACAAAATAAAATGGAAAAAGAAAGAGAGGACATGTCCAAATATTGTCTACCTTTTTCAACGCTGTGTCATCATTTTTACATGAACTAGCAAATAATATAGCGCAGCCTATAGTCCATTGGAGACGCTCTTATCTTTAAACAATTAGCAACCCGTTCTTTGCTTCTTAGTTGTTGGTTAACGAATACTCTTGATTGAGCAAAAGTGCTATTAAACCATGGGTAACTGCAATACCTAACTTGTTCCATTGATTCTTGTATCATTCCAGGTTTCAGCATCTGTAAATTTGGCAGAAGAAAGGAAGATGCCAAAACTATTAGCGGAGACTACATGGGACTTTGAAGTGTGATTCTTTTTCGATATCTGTTCATCTGCTTCAATTGTTCAAATCTAGTAGAGAACTTCCTGATAGACAAAAATGCATTTTTGTGCCTTCAGGAAATTCTATTGTTTATTTTACAGCGGAGCTCATTGCCCGGTTGATGAACTATTTAAAAAGAGTTTAAACTTGATAGTGTCCTTAATATTTCCATTCGTGAGTGTTCAGAAGTTCAAAGTTGGTGTAATTTATTGAAATTCCTATTTCTTTTTAAAGGGAAATTTCCTAATTGGAACGGATCAAAATTGATTGACATAATAACTGGAGTGTTTGTCTTGTAATAAAATAAATAAATAAATAAATAATTCTAAATTTGTTTTGAGTGAGAGCCTGGTTAAACTAATCGAAGTGGATGGACAACTGAAAATTGAAATAATCAAAATCTTGACGGATCTAAATTTAAATTTTCTTTAGTGTAATATAATTATATAAATGAGAACCAAGACACTATGTATCATAGAAGAAAGAAAAAGGGAAAACCAAAAACTAAAACTAGATAAATGCCATGTAACATAATTTAAGAGTTGAAATCTCATTTCTAAAGCCAAGATTTATCCCAGTTTGATTTAGCACAGTTTAAACATATAACACACAAGCTTGTTGATACTGGAGATTTGCATTTCGCGTCTTCCGGGTCATCATGCATTAACCACACTTTTATCACGCATTGTCACACTTAGTCCATCCTAAGGTTAATGTTTGGTCTCCAAGGACGTTGCGCTTTTTAGAACACTTATTAGTATTTATATGAAATAATTAATGTTAAATCTATTTTTTATTTTGACAAGAATATTGAATCAAATTTGGATACTATTATATTTTCTTTTTTTTTTTCTTTTTTTGAAAGTGATATATTACTTTTGAGATAATTTATTGAGACAGAACTCAAAATCCAAATGCCCAAATTGAATAGTAAGGAACCAGAAGAAGAAGAAGAAGAAGAAGAAGAATAATAATAATAATTAAATGTGTCAACTGTAGTGTAATGGCGCCAGAATTTGCGGTATAGACATTGTAGGCAAAAGAAATTCTAGCTTGCAGTTCTCATCAAGCAAAACTATACTTGTAGTAGCAAAGAAATACCGACGTATATAATTCAGTAAGACTAGACGGGGATCGGTAGGCCTTTCTTTGCCATGCTATCAAGAATGTCATTGAGAGCTTGACACAGCCCAACAATCTGCCAAAAGAATGACCCAAACATCAGTACAAACAGATGGGTAGAAGTATAGTTTTTCTTTGCAATAGGTTAATGGTGGCATGAAATTTCACACCGAATAATTTCATATTCAGTTTTTACTATGAAGTATCACAAATAACTCCTCCTAATACATGATTAAGGGGAATTTTGGCTAACTTGTGAAAGAAATTCTGAAGTCAATAATTGTTTATTAGCCAAAACTGAACTTTGAAAATAAGTTGCTTAATTTAACTGAGTTACTTCTGAGATTATCTATCGCACTTAAAAGTCAAGAAAAATTAATTCCAAAGCAACTTTTACTTTCTGTTTATGCTTATAGCTAAAACATGCTTGGAATGACGCTTTCAAGTTTTCAATCAAGTTTCACCACTGGTGTTTCAAAGAAGCAAGCGACTAGTCTGGAAGCTCAATAACAGGTTTATTACCTGTTGATCCCATTGTTGCAGCTACTCAGTGTCATCTTCGAAATGTATGACAGCTTCAACCTGGCAGAATGAGTTCTCCAGTAATGTTAAGTGTGTGTGCGAGAACTCTCACATGAATGCTAAGCATGTATTGACCCCAAAAAAAAAAAAAATACATATATATATATATATATAATGCAGTTGAAACATTGCAAAAGATCATTAATAGATGACATCATGCCAGAGCCGAAACAGATGGAAAAGAAATGGCTTAAAATAAGATTGAAAACATCTCATAGAAGACGAATGAATCAGGTGAATCTCAATAAAGATATCTGTTTATATATATTATTCTAAACTTTGGAGGATAAAGTAATCTGATTCTTTTAAGGGAGAGAATCAGGGAATAAGTATACTCTCAACACCGTTAGAGCCAAGATTTTTAACGAAAATCTGGAAAAACTCAAGAGAATAACTTAATAAGACTTGATAATTTTAATATTCAAGAAATAGGTTGCCTAAAACTGATGTTTTGGTCTCTATTTATACTAGTAATGCATTGAATGTGTGACTCTATAATTACTAATACAATAAATGAAAATGAAACTTGTTCTAAGAATTAACTCACTCTTAATTGCATAATTAATTGACTCTTAACTGTAGAATTAATTTGCATCAATTTCCTAATTGACTCACGGTAGATTTAATTTGCATCAGAGGAGGAAGGAGAGAGCAAAGGAAAGAGGAGAGAAGAATAGACAATCAACGAATCTAAAAAGTCCAAAATCAGTCTTCTACAGGCTTCCAATAATCTTGTTTTATAGGTCTAATTTGGTTTCTGGCTTGTGGAATGCACAAGCCCGCACGAGTACAAGCCAAAGGTGCACGAATGAGTCTCAGGGATAGTATTTTCAGATGACGCATCAATGACAATTAGCATTTACCAGCATGCATCCACGCCCAACGAAAGGGGGGAGAGAAGAGGGGGGGGGGGTTCAAATTAGTCTATGTGCTAATAATGGGTAAAGCTATGTTGCTCGGACTTGGGTACCGGTGTCAGGTGTGGGTACTGATACTAGTGTCAAATCCTTTATTTTCAAAAATTTAGGATATAGGGACACAGCTGAAAAAGATCCGAAAATTGGACACGGGCACAAGGATATGGCCGTACATAAATTTTGTTTGCTTTTTAAGTTCTGGCCCTATGGTTTTTCAGAATTCAGCCCAATTCTATATAGAACCAGTCCAACTAAGTCCAAACTTTAAGTTCATTTCCTGCCAGGGTTTTTGTTGAAGTGTGTTTTACAACTCCTCCTCCCCCCAACACCCCCCCCCCTGCCTCTGTCTTTTGTGGACAATTCTTCAGAAAACTCCAGCAATCGATAGCAAGTTTTCCGGCAATGGTCCCTGTCTTCCCACTCTTCTGCCTCTTCCGGTAGTCGTCCCTCTCCTCTCCCTCTTTGCTGCGCCTTCGCCGGAGGTCTTCCACTGTTCGCCGTGTCCACTTTGAAAATGGAGGATCCAGTACGGGACCCAAACCCGTGTCGTGTCGCGTCCCGTCGCGTCAGCAAAGGTGTGGTGGCCATTCCAGCGAGTCCGAGTATCATAGGAGTAAAGTGGTTGGCTGCATATTAAGGTACGTTTGGCAGCCATCGATTATAACTGAGTTAAAATTTTAAATTAAAGCCATGAGGAACCATACAAATTTGACAAATTTCATTTGATGAAACTTGAAATTTTACCACCATAAGGATAATTGAAATTGAGTATTATAATTGTCGAGTAGGGATGGGCAAATGGCTGGTCGTCCGAACTGAACCAACCTCGGTCAGTTTCCAAACTGGTTTCAGTTCGGTTCGGTTCATCGGTCTAACCGACCATTTCAGTCGGTTTTTGGTCAAAACTGGCGTGTTCACATGAACCGATGGGCTTTTTTCTCTCTTTTTTTCGTTCTTTCTTTCTTTTTTTTTTTTTTTATAAAGAAAAACCGGTTGGTTTTTGCAGTCGGTTTGGTTCAGTCGGTTTTTTTGTCCACTCCTAGTTGCAACACAACCCTTTGGTTATTAGGAATGGTGATAATATCCTATTCCTACCAAACCAGATGAATAGGGCTCCAAATGGTGCAAAAAGTTTCTATCCCACAGGGCGGATGAGGACAAAAAATTTGATCTACAGATCGTTGAGCAATCGGGGATCAGCGTCAACCATCCAACAATCATTTCCTTCACATATTAATCGGCATTTTTAAGTTTTTTAACTTTGTAGTCCGGCTTATTTTAAACATATGACCTAATATCTTGAAAAATCATTTAATTTATCATGAGTACCAAACATTAGTTGGGCCTGAATCTCGGCTTCAATCTACATCATTCGATCTCAGCCGGTCCGATCCAATTAGCCCTACGATTGCCATATCATAGGGCAATCACAAAGCAACTTATTCATTGTGGGACCATAATGTACTTGGTTGATCTGTTCTAAAACCATCTCATTGCCATCTACACACACACACACACATATATATATATATATTTTAAATCTTAATTACACTATTGTAGGGCAGGTAATTGAACTGCAAAAACACACTCAGCCATTAGACCACAGGGGTCTTGACCCATCTCATTGCCACCTCCATTAGTTAATCTCTAAACACCCAATCATCCGATTAGTTAACATGTCTAACCGTCATCCACTTCCATGGCACCAAAAACTTGATCTAAACGTAAGTGTAAGGCAAAGATCTACCTGATCAATGGATCCCCGCATTCTATCTTCATAAATCATTCTTGAAGCAATTTTTTCAGCCTGCAGAGGTATTAACAAAGCTTTTGAGAGGTTTGGGATTCAGGTGGGTGTTTTGCCCATAACATAACAACATCAAGCGACAGCTTTTGAAGTGATAGCATAGCAGTTTGTAATGAGAAATAAAACACAAATGAGCGACGAAGCCAAAATGAATGTGATTCAATGTAGAGACACGAACATCATTTTCACTGTGTAATAAAATGATTTGATTAAAGATGAGAGCCTACCTTTTGAGGATCAATGCCCAACAACATGCCCAGCTCATCAAAGCTATTCAAGCAAAATTATGAGTCGAGTTACATATTTGACTTGTACTAAATAATATTAATGAAGTAAAGCATGAAGCACAAAAAGGATCAACAGAAATCAACTTTTCACCAACCTTATATTTGTGTAAAGTTTGCTAGCACTCAGGAGATTATGCTCAATCATAGCACGATCAAGGACAGTAAAATTGTCAGGCAAGATTGCTTAATGTGGAGGGAGGGAAAAAAAAAAGCAGTTACAGTTTCAACAAACTAAATAATCAGGTTGACACTCCATAAATGAAATATTTCGAAGATGCATTTAAATAAAATCAGACCTGGTGTGGTTTCAATTCTTCAGCAAAAGCATCAATTTCTGGTTTTCTCAATATTCTCTCCAAATAAACCTGGAAATTAATGTCAGACCCAAACAACAGAAACAGAGTCAAAATAATCTTATGACTTGCTAAGTGAGAGTATTGAAAATATGGGATATATATGTGCCATTCTCAGAACTGTGGTTCCTTCCATGTATGTAGCAACCTTTATCTACTTTTGTAATTGCAAAGATTACGCATTGAGATCTACCTTTTGCAAGATTGGATAAATCTTTAACTTGGAACACCGTTCATCCTGGTGTGAGAAAGGGATAGAAAAAAAAAAAGCATTAGCACAGTGCTAAATCAAGAAGTTGCCACTTACTAAACTCTCTCTCTTCTTATGGCAGTGTTCCTAACGTTCAGCCTAGCAGAAAGTAAAAAAGGCAATTACAAGCTATATTTTAATTTTACAGAATTGTGGGTACAAATCTTATCCAGATACAGAATCGTAAATTAGCATCTAAATATGCTAACCTTATGAGCGTGATAAAAACTGATAAAACCATTCTTGGGAGGCTGAGTTGCATATGAGCCTAAAGCTTTACTAATTATTCAAATATCTGTCCC
Source organism: Nyctanthes arbor-tristis (assembly GCA_963692815.1). NCBI lineage: Eukaryota > Viridiplantae > Streptophyta > Magnoliopsida > Lamiales > Oleaceae > Nyctanthes > Nyctanthes arbor-tristis. Next base: position 18,137 of record CAVNYN010231267.1, read on the forward strand.
CAAGGCTTAAACACAAAACTAGATACATTTCCTAGTTCAAGCGTTATACTCACTCCAACATCTGGTCTCTGGACTGAAATTGAAAGATACATATCTATCAGTATCCAGTGTCATCACTCATTAACTATAAAGATTGAGCAACTTCAAGGTTTGCATTTTATCCAACAATGATTATCTTAATATCTTCATGTGTTATACTGCAAATTAATTCAATAAAGTTTCATATAAAAACTTTATAAGACCTGTCCTCTATTTCAATTATTTCCATCAACTTCATTCTGTCAAAATGTCAGGTCAAGGAGAAAATCATAATTTCTAGCAATAGAGTTCTGACTTTACATCTTACATTGTGTTGGCAATGACCATAGTTAAGGGAGATTCATTAAGTTCCAAAAGCACAGACGGCTTTCTAATTAGATGCTACTAGAGAATTCATTATCAGCAAAACTAGATGCAACAACCGGCAAAGCCGAACTAGTTCGTACCATTTATACACTTGCAATTCATACCTTGTACTGGGTAGCAAGAACAAGAGAACGTTGAGGACCTGCGGCAGCCAAAATTGTACATGTAACTGCAGCAGCTAGAGCTTGCTCCAGTGCTTCTTCATCAATCTCTCTGCACACACACAAGTGATTCATAAGCACACATGATGGCAATTAGATGAGAATCCTCTTAAAGGTACTTAGAGAAACAAACGAGAAGACCTATAAAATATGTCACAATTCACAAACAATAATGTCTATATCAAACGATATTAGGAACTTTAGGATCATAGGAGCTAGGCAAAATAACCACAACCAACCGAACCAAACTAAAACCAACCAGTTTGGTTTGGTTTTTCTAAATTTTCAAACGGTTATGGTTATTGAAACAAATAACCATTTGGTCCAAACCAATAATCAAACCATAACCAAGCTAAATGATTTGATTTCGAACTTATTAATTTAATTCTTGATTTAAATTCCTAAAGTTAAAAGAATAAAATTACCAAAAAATCCCAATTTGTATTAAAATCATGTAACTCAAACCCTAAAGTATAGTTATTACTCCTATGGGGTTCATACTTTTCTCTTTTTACCTTTAATTGATAACCTCATTGAAGTATATTTTGTAATTTTTTGTATAACTATAACCAAACCAAGCCAAACCAAACCAAAACCGAATGGTTTGGTTTTGGTTTGGTTTTAATATTAGAAAATAACCGAATGGTCATTTTTTCAATAAACCATCGGTTTTTGGTTTGGTTTGATTTGGTTTTCTTAAAACCACGACCAGACCAAACCATGCCCAGGAATCATAGGTGATCCAATATAATGGAAAACCAAAGTTCAAGAAAGATGAAACACATGCATATGCCTTGCTTACAAACAAATCATATAATTATCACACATTGCCCTTTAGTACTTCCTTGCGAGCTTAAGCTGACTGTTGATAAGTGAATTGTCTACTTATTCAGTGCCTTCTTATCTTGAAACCATATTTCTAAACTTAAAATGGGTACTTCCATATGGGATATGTGAAAACCCTGAAAATTTGTCATAGAATTGGGTTAAATTACTAAATCAGTTTTATGGCACATCTGGATCTGATTCTTCTTCTTCCCCCTTCCACTTCCTGCTTTGTCTGCTTAGAGGGTCTTCCGATCTTACTTTGCCATGTAAAGGAATTTGACAAAACTAAAACACTGCTGTGAATTCTTCATTGTCCTGCGACATCACTTGTCTTTCAATACTTTGCCATGACGGCTTCTTTCAGCAACAACCCATGATTCGGAGTCTCCAAGCATGGAAGATTATATCTCCTTCCTTACCCTTACTGAGTGTGTTGCACATTGGTATTAACAAAGCACCAATACGGACAAACATATCTGACACAGGTACATATCTGATACACGATATATGAAAAAGTTCTGACACCGACACCACGTTGCCAATCTGTGGATTACATATTCTTCTATATAGATTTCCATCGTAAAGAAGATAATACTCTCTTCTTGATTAAAAAAGAAAGTTGTTGATCAAAATTGCTTTATTTGAAATATAATTGGACCTGATGATCAAAGATCCAATGAAAAAGTGTTGACTAATTGGGCCATCGGACCAAAAGAGACCCGTAAACCCATTTTTTGCTTACACATTCAAATTCCAAATATTGCTGATTGCTTCAGTTCTTCTAGAGCCGTGCAATTTCAACCACATCTTGGATTTTCACCTTCTGAAAAGGACACACTTCTGACACATATTAGAGGAGTATCAGTGTCCGACACATATCCAACACCAATGTGCTGACTTCAGAGGAGTGTGCGTGCTTCATAATATATTGAAGGACACAACATAAAGAAAAGACAAAAAGTTTTCTCCTTTTTTTTTTCTTTTTTTTTTTTTTTTAAAGATATGAAAAGGACACACTTCTGACATATATCAGAAGAGTATCACTGTCCGACACATATCCAACACCAATGTGCTGACTTCAGAGGATTGTGAGTGCTTCATAATATATTGAAGGACACAGCATAAAGAAAAGACAAAAAGTATCCAAGCGAAGACTCAATGACAAAGAAATATATTAGTTTTGTGAACGAAATTATTCTCATAGCAAAAAATTTTACTATGATGTATAGTAAGAAACCACATCTTTGTGTAAGAAACATACTCATCTCCAATCTGTCGCTTCTCAATTTGGGAAATGTCATAATAACGTAAGGCAGCTTCCAAGAACTTCCTCTTCAAATCCAAAATCCTAGTATAGCAAACCTGGTATATAAAACATGAATATATTAAGCATCATGTTGATTTCAGACAACTGTGACAGGGATTTTCCAACACCAACCTTGTACTGTAAATTCAATACTTCATGCTGATTGTTGCTAACTAAAAACGAAGCTTTGTTTATAAAAGCTTCCGCATTAACTGCATCATCATCCTGGAAAACAAGAAACAGTTGCATAAATGCCCATTGCATTGACACCATTATACTTCATTCAGTTGAAGATTAATAAAACAGAAAACAGCAGGCTGATATATGTGTGCTGCAATATGGAAGCTCGCAACGAACTCCACTCAGAAACCATAGGCACTCGAAGATCAAATCAGTATGGGTAATTTTTGTGAATAAGCCTCCATGAGATTAACGAGATCAAGAGAGGGAATATGTGATTGATATTAAAGTTTGACTTGCCCATCAACTATTCATTTCTCCCTCGAACATATATTCCTGCAGCGCAGTCCTTTTGGATAGTTTCTAGTAAAAAAATCTAAAACACGTTTAACTTATAGGGTTTTATCCCGCTAAACCACCACAGAGTTGCACCACAAAGAAAGTATTCCAATGCATTGCAACATCAATAGAACAATGATTTGTTAAGCTGCATAAAAAGGTGATACTCAACAAAGAAAGTTGCTTCTCTGGCGCAAAATGATGATTTCAGACACTTAGCAAACAGTTTGCCTGAAGTTTTCGGTTGTAAACATGGTTGTCCACAAGCGGAAATTGTGACATCACAATCAGATGGAAACACTTTATATTGGGTGATATATTATAGATGACTAAACAACACCAATCAATTTGATATGTTCAGTGATGATAGGAACAGACTGTAATTAGTTTAGCTGAACCATAAAGAAGGGCAGTGCCTGCTCACGCAGGCACACGATAATTGATGCTTTCAGTCGCACATATTATCCATGAATTACTCAATTGAAAATTTTTCATGTCCACCACACAATTTTACATCTAAAGATTCCATAAGTCAATTCGAAAATGGTAAAGTTTCACATTCAAGTAAGGAGCTACCTCAAGGTAGAGACGAGCAATCTGGACACATTTTGACAGTCTAAAGGTGTCATCAATCAGTCTGCAGAGAGCATAAATGAAGTATATGTCTCAATAAATTACATCAGAATTTCATAATAATAGAATAAGCAGCAAAGGGTACTTGCAGACCTCATTCCAGAATCCAGATTAATGCCACTAAGCATCTAGGCGGCTTTTGACCATTGTTGTTCAGACTCAAATAACTCTGCAAGTTTTTCTCTGATTATCAACACCTGCAAGCATTCATTTAGGTCCGTGGTGGAGCAAGAGACTAGCTTCAGTGGGACTGTTGCAGCACGATTTTACTAAAAGCACGATTTTACTAAAAGCTTCTTAGATGAAGAATTAATAAAAAGCTGTTTTAATTTTTTTAGAGCGGGAACCCCAATGATTTTGCCTTCTGGAATCCATTCCTCTATCATGGTTAGCATCCTTTATTGCATATCTTAAAATACAACATTCACACAAGTAGCCAAATCCTAGCACTAACTACTATCACCATGAATAACGCTGAGCAACCACAACAGATTAGTAATCACTTATGTTATTTTTAGCGTTAACAACCAAAATACAGTAGTATTATTGCCTTCTCACGTAATGTTACTACATGACCATTCACAGTGACTAATTATCACGCCAAGGCAAACTATCCCTAAACCGAGTTAATAGTAAACCAGCTCTTCGAATGAAACAACCCGAGGCTGAATCTGATTGAGGGTATAATGGGCAATCTCTTTCTGAAACTCTGGCTCCAACCTCCCAAGCTCTAGAGCAAAGGTCTGCAGAAGCTGCCTTGAAACCACAAGTGGCACGTCATCCGATAACACTGCAGAACAATCCCAATCAACAAACTGACCCCCAATAAAAAAATAAAAAAATAACCCTTAAAACAAACAGAACTGTTCTTACTGTGGTCAATGAATTTCTTGGCCTGAACGATGTCATTAGAAGAAAGAATAGTGGAAAGAATGTGCTTGTAGTGTTCGATCTTTTGCCTTTGATCGCTTATTGCTGACGCACTGGCGAATGCGCTCTCCATAATTATCCAGTTTTGAATTAACTTGACAATTTTTGGTACTCACCGCTCTAAACACGACACCTTTACACAATTTCAGTATCTTCGAAGGAGATTTGGGAAATTATAGGGCGGGATGCGGCCGGTTTGATACAGCGTTAGGCTGAGCTGAGTTTTCACGTGGCCAAATTTTCTGGCTTGCGTAAATTACAGCGAAGGTCCCCAATCATTGAATTCATTGCACTTTTATCCTAAACTAATCAATAAATCTAGACTAACAAACCTCAACCTCTAAAGAATGGACAAAAAGCTCAAGGTAAAAATCTAGTGAAAGGCGAAGAACTCGGCCGGGGGGGGTGTAATCACTATTGTTTTTCTAAAAACTTAAGGAATTAGGCTAGACTCGATTTCTTGTACTACTTCTACTTATTATTATAAATTTAGACTTTGTTTGGTTTTGTTTATTTTTGTAATTTATAAATTTACCTACTATGATTTGACTATTGATTTGACAACAACTCAATAATGATCACACATTTTAAATTTCAATTAAATCTTCACCACTCATTTCCACTCATTATAAATTCTCTTTATAAATTACAAAAATAAATAAAATCAAACAAGCTCTTATGTTTACTTAGCATAAATTCCTTTACTTTGTATTCAGTATCACTTATATCTATACACATTTATAATGCTAAAATGAAAATTGTAATTGTACTTTAAGAGGAAAATAACTTTTATCTATTTGGGCATGTTGGCCATTTTACATCAAGTGAAATTTTGTCTAAAAGAGTCTAAATTTGACAAACTGAGAACACCTCTTATTGTAGTTAGTTTGATCTAACCTCACGTGGGGTAGTACACCAGGTTACCATACGAGGATGTGGCACGCCAACTAGCCACGCCACGTTGCCATGATTGCAGCATCCCCTATGAATAAATTAAAAGAAAAAAAACAAAAATTTGAATCCAGATTCCAATTACAATTGATTTCAGAGCTTTTGTGGCTCCATTCCCCCAAACCCAGCAACCAGCTGAGACCCAAATCAATACTCTCTGGCTGATTGCATCAGCGGACGTTGTCGACAACTCCAGCAAGGTGAAAAATCCTTGCGTGTTAGGTGTTCCGAGTCACGAGAAAAACTCACAAATATGAAGTTGTTCACCGGCTCACCGCCCATCGTTCTTCAATCGCGTGAAATCTCCAACAACGAAAACTCTGGCGAACAGGTTAAAAAAAAAACCCCAATTTTTCCTTTCAATTTTCCAATGCTCATACGTTGCCATTGGCGAATTTTGCCCTGACTTGAACCTTTGTTTGTGCTTGTCCTCCCCACTTTTTCCAGCTCAAAATTACAGCGGACAATGAGTTTCTGTCGATTGATGTCGTGGAAAGTTTTTAAGGGCGATTCTGATTTATGGATTTTAGATTTTTGAATTGCTAAAAAGTTTCAATTTTCTTCCCTTTTTTTTCCCAATTTTTATCATCATTTTCTTTCACATGTTCAAGAGCAACCAAAGTAGAACGTTTTCAATAAGTTCAAGGAATAATTCTTTTTTTTTTTTTTTCTGAGAATGGCATAGAATAATAAGTAATTGGAAAGAAGGGTTGATAAACATGAACGAGAGGACAACAGAAAAAGGAGTCGAAGACTACGAAAGAAAATTATAAGCCATGGATGTTGAGATAGGCCCAAAATATTGTTTATTTCATGTGCATGTTTTCCAATTGTATGAACATCACGAACACCATATATATTAATTTGTTAGCTTGCAACTTAGAGACGGCAAAAAAGCTGATTTTGTGTATTGTGGAGTTGCCTGAACGGCAAAGGAATTTTCAGGGATGTGCACTTGGGTGGAGTTTAACTAATGCCTGAAAATTTGACCTATTAAGATCATCGTACATCTATGTTGATTGTAATTAGTTTTTGAGTATGATTCTATTCCTGTGAATTGCTATTCCTGTGAATTAGGTCGGGACCATTTCATGTTTTCTAGTGTGTTGAGGCTTATCGTTTCCATTTCGAAGCTTATATAATTTCTTGGAAAGAATACACTTTCAGTTCACAGTTTTGAGGACAAGGTGTTTGGTAAAGATTGCATTTTTTTAGTCATGACTTAGACATGGATCTGAGTTCTATGTCTGATTGATATATGCAAGGTTCGTGTTATTTTTACTTGATCTTGGTAGTGTAAGGTTGCGTTAATGTCTTACTGAGTTCATGGTTATTTCTTGAGTTTATCAAATAGTGTTTTGATTTGTAAGGCCAACTATATGGGAAAATGAATAGATATATATGTCATAGATGTTGAAGTCCGACCCATATGATGTTTGATTGCCCACAGTTGACTAATTGCCCTGACTGTGGGAAGGGATACAGGACATTGATGACGTTGTAGTAGGAGAACGAGCAGAAAATGGGTATGAAAATGGGGACTTAGATCATGCAAGCACTTCGAGTGGTGGTTTGACGGGGTATGAAAATGGGGAGTCAAACAACACAAGGGTGATAAAAGAAGAGGGCAAGGTTGTGGACTTAGATCAAACGGATGATTTATCTATAATGATTGAAAAATGTATAGTAGTTTGTTCCGAAAGAGCAGAATGTAGGAATATCTCTTAGTGTGGTAGAAATTGCTTTCCAGCCTTGGAGAAATGGGTGAACGAGTCATCAAGTTGGTTCAAGCAGTTTATCTTACAAGATGTAATGTATGTAAAATTATCTAACCGTTGTCAGAATTACTTATATTGTTTATGTTTTTGTAAATCAATGACTTTTTTGTTGCATGTAAAATTATCTGATGCCTAACAAGAGGTTGAGCTCGCAAGCTCTAACAACTCGCAAGTTGTTAAATTAAGAACTCGCAAGTTCTTGAAACTCAAGACAAAATTCTTGAAATAAAGTTTATTCATAAAAAGTAGGATCAACGAAATAAGCCCTATATTTATAAGGTTTAAAATAATCTAATTTTAGGATAATCAAGGAAAACTCTACTAAAACAAGAAAACCACTAGAAGAAGTAACATACTAAACCAAGTAATAATAAAAACCTACTTAAATTAAATAAACCCTAACCCAAAAAAATAATAAATTAAAATAAGTTAGATAAATAATTATATCCTTTTAGGATGTGCATCATTCTCTCCGGCTGAGAAAAACTTGACTCCAGCAAGTTAGATGGTAGCTTCTAAACCATGAAGGTCGATCTTTCTTCCTCATCAAGCAACAGTATGGAACTCTTAATAACCATATGAAGCATAACTCTAACAAAGGAGAGTGATCTTTAGTGCAAATGAAACACTGATAGAAAACGTTTGGAAATGACCCATGGTGCAACTCATTTAAAACAACATCAACTGAACCTACAGTATGAACCCCGACAAGGTATGAACCCACAGTGTAGACTTGCCTTCATAAACCAATGATTGCAAAACTGGTGGCTCTAATGAACCCCGACAAGGTAACAATTTTGCAATAATGAAATCCAAACTTCTATTCAAGTGCAATGGCCAGTCAAACAAATTCTTTGCAAGTTTTGAATCCATGACCTTGTTTTTAGCATATTTAGGAAGTGACTTAAAGAAACACGAAGTAAAACAAAAAAAAATTTCTTTAAAAGAAATATACCAACTATGCACATTCAGAACAAGCAGATAACTCTCATTATTTAAAATAATTATATGCTTGATCTCAGCATAAGAATTATGAAGATAGTTAACTACTGGTTGGGTTAGAACAATGCGAAGGAAGTTAGTAGGCAAAAGTCTAATATCAATAGGAAATGAGTGCAATCGGACAAATGCTTTGGAAAAGAAAGTGGCAACTGGGGAAGTAGTAGGCACATGAGGTAACTCCACATGAAAGGTACGCATGAATTTGGGTAAAAGAAGGATGGAGTTGAAACTTGTTTTAGTTCTTACAATTGTATCTATTACATTTGTGTCTATGGAAGATAAGGTCATAAGAGGAGACTCAAGATAAGGCTCAAAACTTGCATTCTCATCGTCAGAGTTATGGGCTCAAATGTTCCATCCTTACTGTCAGAAGGCTCAATAGGATTAACGATATAGATATTATCATCCGAAGAGGGAGTTGATACACAACAAATAGGCTCAGGCTTATTAGGAGAGGATGACTTAGACTCAGATCGGAAGTTACATGTATGATTCTCTTGACACAATTTTGTGAGTCTTTCAAAGCTCAAAGCATAATTGTAGGCTGTTTGTAATCATTGAGATGGGAGGATTAACTAACTTTTTATGTTAGGATCCAATCCATTTATAAATCTGGAAGCAATGACATTTGTAGCTTCATACATACCACAACTCCTTACTGACTGGTTAAAGTGAGTAAAATATTTATGAACAGTAGATGATCCTTGCCTACAATGCAAAAAGAATGGGTCTAACAACTGAGTTCGATAATAGAGATCGGGGGCATATTTATTGCTTAGAAGTCATTTCATCTCATCCCATGAAGTAATATGACGCTGTTCTAACACTTCAACATTTTTCATAATTATTCTCCAATCATGCCTGGCAGTCTGAACAAGTGTTAAACTTGCAAGATTAATGCAACGAGAGCCACTTATGTGATGTGAGTTAAAAAGATTTTCCAGCCTATGTATCCAAACAAGAAAGTCTTTTGGGTTAGATCTATCAAACTATGGGGGTTCAACCATAATGCCTTGAGTATCAAAGTTAGTGGGATGTGAACAATTGTATTAGTTAAGAGAATGAGGATAATCGGTGGGGCATGAATAACCAATGGATTTGGAGCATGGATGATGGAATGAATTATCCATGATAAGAAAAAGAAAGTGAATTGTCATGACAAACAAAATTTAAATTAAATAAATGAAGTTATAGCTTCCTAAATATTAGAAAAAGATAGTAAAAGTAAAAACTTTTTTTTTTTTGTTTTTATAACTAAATAAAAGAATGAAATTCAATTAAGATCCAAAATTGTACCTTAAGGGCAGTAACAGCAGTAAATAGTTTCAAAATATTTGCTCAGCAACTGCAATCCATAGTAATATAAATAAAAGCAGCAATATGTTGGGAAAAATTCTGGAGCTTGTAGTTTCTGAAAAATGAGATTTGTGCTATTGCTATAATTGATGCCGAACAAGAGGTTGAGCTTGAAAGTTGTTAAATTAAGAACTCGCAAGTTCTTGAAACTCAAGACAGAATTCTTGAAAGAAAGTTTATTTATAAAAAAGTAAGATTGATCAATATAAAGAAAAAAGCCCTATATTTATAAGGTTCAAAATAACCCAATTATAGGATAATTAAGGAAAACTCTACTAGAACAAGTAAACCACTATAACAAGTAACCTACTAAACCAAGTAGTAATAAAAAACCTAATTAAATTAAATAAACCCTAATCCAAAATAATAATAAATTAAAATAAGCTAGATAAATAATTATATCCTTTTAGGATATGCATCATTATCTAATATGTTATGCTTCTAAAACAATTATGGTTAGTATGCCTTCATGAACCTAATCCAGTGTTACATTAATTAGTACTATAATACAATTAATATAACTTTTAATAGCTGCACAAAATCAATCTTCAAATGGACAAAGTACGCACTATATGGTGAATGGGCTATGTTAAACAAATTTTTGAATTTGTATAGAAAATTTGGCAAAGTTTACCCTATATGAGAGCAAGATTAATGATAGAAGAAAAGTTAAGGGGAAAAAGCCTATTTCTAAATAATATATAGGGCAAACTTAAGGGGAAAACATTCAAATTGGATAAGTGTCAAAACTTGATTGGTTTAAACATGGATTTGTGGGTAAGGAAAGTGTATGACATTATCCCCCATTTGCCCCTTACAGTATTTGGATTTGTAGGGTAGAAAAAAATTTGATCTTGCTATGATGAACATATCCTTTCTGTAGAAAACACACAAAGCGCCAACAAGTTCGCAACAATATATATGTGTGTATATATATTATACATAGTGAACCACATGAATTATATTCATCATCCAAGAGTAAGTACATGTTCTACATCACATGTAGTGAAGAAGAACAAAATGGACATTCACCCTGGGGTAATTTAGAACACGGTGTATAATAGTTATAGCCCAACAATGAGGTCACAAAAGAAATGGCTAATTTAGAATAATAGTACATCAACTCCCTGGAGTATAAAAAAACCACTGTGTATCTACCTGATTCTCTGAGACATTCATGTGTGACCTCAACATTTGGACTTTGCCAAGAGTGGCTAACGGATAATTGTGTAGCTGCACAAATTGACTAACTGCCCAACCATCTGCCGGCTTGTTCCAAAGGATTCCCATTCTCGCCTACAGCTGGTTTAGATATCCCCGCATCTTTTTCCCCGAGCATTCCACGATATGTTTCAACTTATTTGGTACCTCTTGTTATTTTGCCCTACCTTGGGGCACACAAATATTTTCCAAGGGAACTTATTTCCATTATTTCTTTTGTATCTTCCAATCCTTATATTGAATCTGGCCTTTTTTGTGTACTAGTTATAAAATGAATGCCCATCTTCAACTGTCTGAAATTGTTGCCCGACCTTAGGGATAGATGCCACACTGACTTGTGGTATGAAGACCTGGTCATTCATTTCCTGTACCTGAAAACACCATGAATGCATGCAAGCGTTATTATAGTGTAAACATTTTTTTAGTTCATAACTCACCCATGCCACGTTAAATTTGCTGCTCATATGCATGAACTTACCTTTTGCAACCTCAGTATCATCATCCAGCCGCAGTTGTGTCTCTGAGATTGATGTAGGCATTTTTCAAAATTCCTCCATTGTCACCTTCAGAATTAAACTAAATAGATAAAAACTATATTCATTTATTAGACGTGCGCCGTGGAAAATAAAATAGAAAAGTATTTAACACCCTACAAATGGCATAACAATATTTTAACTTGACATAGAATTTACACAACAAAACTACATAATAGGGCCCTATATGTATATTTAGAAATTCTTCATCCCCTCCTTTCCAGGCAATAATTTCTAGATTTGCCTCATTTTGTTTGTTCAAATTTTATAATAAGAACAATGAATTAGTCTTGAATTATTTTACATGGATATCTCACTAAACATGATTTGATTCAATATCATACTGAACATTGGTTTATAATTTTTTCCCTTTCTACTTATTCATTAAAATGGATTTTTTTCTAAAATAGAAAAAATCACAATTATATTCTTGAATCATAAGAAACATCACCAGGAGGAAAAGCAATCACCAACCGTCATTAATAATCTCAACTCTAACCTGTTTGCAAATATATTCTAGTTCAAATTTACCATTTTACAAATTAGCTCCTGATTATGGGGTTGGAACCGAGGGTTGGAGTAAATAAAAATTTTGATGCTAACCTTTTTGCCAGAAAAATATGACCGCCGGAGAATCATGACGACGGAGCTAGGGCACACACGATAACTCAGGACACAAAAAAAATGAGGATCTTCGCCTTGAAGCTTGTCGGTTCTCTTGTTAGCACTCTGGACTTGCAGCCAGCAAGATGAATTCTAGTCCCTGGCCGTTGATTTCAAGGGTGAGATGGGGTATGGGGTAACGAGGTTTGGGTTTGGTGCTTTCAAAATGGAGGTGATTTTTACCATATCTGGAAGCTAAGATTCCAATTTCTAACCTTTTACTTTTTTTTTTTTTTTTTTTTTTTCAAAGCACCTTCTCTAGTGTGGTTTACTTTGTTGGCAGTCACCTATACATATGGTGCCATAGTTGTAAAATATGTACGGGGTCATAATTGAACTACTTATTATAGGTTAATTCTTCCTTCCCCATCACAATTTTTGCAAATCTAAAAGGAAACCACACCCGTTTATAAATGTTCACATCCAACATTGATTGTTGATGTTGGAATTTGTTCAACTCCAAGTCACTAAGAATGACTTGCGTTTCAAGTCAAGTGTGTGAAATATTAAATGAATGAATAGAGCGTGAGCTCGAGTAAAGGGAAGAACTAGGATGCAATCTTATGAGGAAATCGCCTGACTGTATAATGTTTCTCTCTTTGTAATAATGTATAGAATACTCAAGAGTTTTGAGCCTTTTTGTGACATCCCAATTTTGTACCTTCATGCCTCGTTAATGTAGGAAGTAAATTAAATTACTAGAAGAGAAGATAAGTCGAACCCGTTATAAGTTGCAATGTTAAAAAAAAAGGGAGTCCTGTAATGTTTTTAGAAGGTAATATTGTGTAGTTGTGTTGGACTAATTTAAATAGAAACTAAAAGTTAGGGACCAAATGAACATAAATAAAAGTTTGTAATTACAATAAAAAAAAAACAAAGGAAAACAAGCAAAGTCGGTTAGTGACCGACTCGGGTCTCTTGACCCCATATATATAATATGTATTATAAAATAACAATAAGAATATTAATAATAATAATAATAATAAGAAAGAAGAAAGCAAGAAGGCAGAAGCAAGAATGCTTCTGCTGAATTCTAACCAAAAAAATAGAGAAAAAGAGGAAGAAGCTTAAGAAAGGAAGGGGATGAATACGACAATACAATCAAGTAAGTGCTCTTGTCTTTAAGTTCGATTCTATATAAGTTTAAAGTGTAGTGTTCATTTAAGGTTATGGAAATTCTTGTGGAATTAATACTAAAACTATTGCATAAGTTGTTTTCTATAGCATAAGTTTTTTTCTATAACCTAAGGAATATGAATTTTAGTTTAGATACAGAAGGCATGAGAAGTCTGGTATGTGTGTGTGTGTATATATATATATCTAAACGTATTCATCAATCAGTGTGGGAAATTTTACCTAACATGGTGAGAATTATAGTGATTTTTAGTGACAATTGAGGGGTCAATATGGGTTACCATGACCATTTGTAAAACTAAGTAAATTCTAGAATAAATGTAAGGAATGGATAATTTCATGTTTAATAGAAATGTGGAAATTTGTTTGAAGCTAAGAATCATGTGATGTTGGTGTGAAATTAGTTTTAGACATGAAATTGGCATTATATGAAGACTAGAAGAGAATTTTGTAAAGTTAGTCTATGAAATCATAGTTTTAAAAGGAAAATTAAAGTTGAAAATTTCAAATGAAGTGTTATAATTGGGACTTTAAAATGAAAATTTTCACGAAATTGAGTATTGAGTTATAGTCTTAGTATTCATGGATTGAATTGATATGGAATGTTGATTTGGATTTAAAATGGAATGCTATGAGGTTAATGTGATTTTATGGAATCAAGTATGCAAATATAGATTAAATAAAGGAGGAAATAATGAGTGGGTGGATATAGGGTCGATGTAATTTTTATGAATATGCATATTAGGGTGTAATTTTATTTACTACACCTATTAGTGGCATTAAATCGTTATTGAATATGAAATTTGAGGATCATGAACTTACTATAAGAAGTTATTACTTGGCTAGTGTAGAGATGAAATTTTATATAGAGAAAATAAGTTGAAATTTTATATATGAGTTGGTGTTATGATTTTATGGCCTAATATCATGCTAATTAAGGAAACTGGTTCAGTTGAGAATAAATGTAAGTAATGAACAACATAATGTTAATAACAAATATAGGAATTTAACTAAAGGTTAAGGACTAGTGATTTTGTTTATTTTTAGTGAGTAATTGAGACTCTAATTTGTGATACTATTACGATTGTTTAGATGAAGAAAATTTTAGAATAATTACAAGAAATCAATAACCATATATCTATTGGAAAATGAAGAACTTTTGAAGTATTTAATGAAGTAGAGGACTTGAAATCTAAAAGGAAATTTCATGTTGATAAAATTTGTTGAACTAGAAGATCTTTAATGAGTAAATAAGCTAGAAAGAAGATAAATAAGGTTGAGCAAGGAGAAGTAAAAGAAATGAGTTATATGTGTGAATTGTAAAATAGAAAAGAATTAGATATTGAGTATAATTTTTATATTATGTCACAGGAAATGAAAAAGATTCAAAGGAAATGAAACACAAAAGGATGCTACGTAGCCGGTGAGTGGAGCCTTTCCTTTTCCTTTCTTTCCAAATGAAATATGCTATGCTTTGATTTCATTGAAACTTACATTGTTTTATGATGAATGTATTTCTATGAAATTTCAAAAGTTGATATTTCTTAGAAAAGTTCATATGGATTTTAGATGAAATGAGGCTTCGTGATTTTAGACAAATGTTGGATTCGAAATGTGATTTATGATGTATGAAAAGCCCCAGATTTGTATCCAATGTTATAAATATGCCACCTACGGGCGAAAAGGGCCTAGGCTCAAGCTGTTAATACGATACGACGCCCAAGTGAAGGGGCCTATTTGCTAGCTATGGCTCAAGCTGGTTGTTGTGCCGCCTAGAGCGAAGGGGTCATAAGGTACCACTACAAAAAAATGTGGCTTCGGAGAAGGGAATTCTAGTCTCAAAAGTGAAAATTTTAGTGGCTAAATGCCATTAGAGACATAATTTTTTCGAAGCTAAATGCGTGTCAAATTCCCTGGTGGCTAATTCGATACGGATATTTTCTGTACCTAAATAGCTACGAACACATTTTGTAGCAAATTTAGCCACAGCTAAGTTTTGTAGCTCAATAGCAACGGATATTTTTTGTACCTATATAACCATGGAATATTGCCGTAGTATTTAGTTACAATATGGCCGTCACTAATCTGTATGCAAACTACCACATCACTGGCCGTTTATAATTTGTGGGTAATCTACCACGTCATTGACATTATCTAAACCGTGGGGAATGTACCACGCCATAAGCTGTCTCTAATACATGGGCAATCTACCACAGCATGGGCGGTCTCAAATTTGTATGCAATCTATCACGCCGTGGGCTGTCTCTAATTTGTAGGTAATCAACCACGCCATGGGCCATCTCTAATTTGTAGGAAATATGCCACATTGTGGGCCATCTCTACTTTGTAGGTATTTTAATTCACCAATAGTTGTCACTAATATGTAGATATTCAACCACGTCGCAGGCTGTCACTAAGTTGTAGGTAATATGCTAAATAACATTCTATCACTAATTGTTCTAAGACAACTAGACATAAACCGAAACATAGGACAATTCACTTAAGGTACTGCATACTAAGAAAGGGAAACCATTATTCTAGTAATTCTAAGAAGACATAAATCAATAACTTATTCCCTTTGCCAACCATAAATAAAATCAAGAGTCATGAAATAATGGCTGAAGAGGATCAACTCCTTTCACCCAACATCCTATTAATATTCTCTTCAAATGCTTTGCACTTTCTTTCTTCTTCACAGGACCTCTCTTTCATTTGCTTAATTAGTTCCTCCTTGTCGTAGGTCATCCATTTGTTCACAAGCATTGCAAAAATTTTCTTTCAAAGTAGTGAATATCATCTTCATTTCCATGTTCAGAAGATATATTAGAGGAGGTGTGAGAATGGCTAATTCCAAGACCATATAAGCTGCCTCCCTTCCCTAGACCTTCACTTGCTTTCAATAGAAGAACCAGGACCAAGGAAAACACAATATTGAGCCATGTATAATTCAAAAATGCTTTCACGAAGGACAGAAATCTAAACAGATTATATAAAACAAACTGCCAGAAAAAACATAGCCTGCTAGAACATTCAAGTACTAAGATAAGGCTAAAAACAAAGAGTAATAACAATAAGAAGCAACCTTTAGGTTTTTTGAAAATATTTTTAAAGGACTGCTAAAATTAAAGTGCCAAAAATTGGCTTAAAAACTATAAATTGAAACGAATTTGCCACATGAATAAAAATGGCAGAAGAGTGAAGCGGTGCTCAAAATTCAAGAGACCTGCAGCACTGGAAATTTAGGGAAGAATATAATATGTAGTCAAACACACATATATACACCACATGCATATTACTATATTATTATATGATATATATATGAACAAGGCGTGTGTAACCTTTTTTGGTTGTATAATATATATTAATAATTAATAATATAAAATCAAGTTAATTGTTGATTGGTATCAATTTAACTCAACATAATCCTTGATTTATATCTTTATTTTTACAACATATTTATCTATCTTTCTCTATATATATATATATTCATCTATATATATATATATATGAACAAGGTGTGTGTAACCTTTTTTGGGTGTATAATATATATCAATAATTAATAATATAAAATAAAGTTAATTATTGATTGGTATCATTTACTCAACGTTATCCTTGATTTATATCTTTATTTTTACAACATATCTATCTTCATTTATATCTATCAACATATCTTCCTTTTTACAACTATTAAAAATATATTTGATGATTGTTCCAATATATTTAACATCATGTACAACTTGTGAAACTAGGTCCTAAATCTTTGTTTCATTTTTAAAAAGTAGAGGTGTGTTTTTTTATCTATTGTTGGCGTAGAACTTGGAGTCAAACATTTGACCCTAACCAATTTTATTCTCAAAAAGATGCGTATATAGAGTGGATCATTGGGTAAAAATGATAGGATTCAATACTCATTTTTAAGTTACTAGCTTCAATAGTCATAATACATAATGTAATATATTACGGTTTTTATCTGTTTTCCCCTGCTTTAGAAAGATATTTTAATTTTTTTAATACAATATAATATAGGGTCTTTATATCCATGTTAATTTACAAATGAAAATATTTTGGAAAATGCCAAAATTGTTAATTAAATACCATAAATAAATATATGATTTTTTTTCTATTTTCTTGGCTAATTGGCACAATTTAACCCTACCTTTTAGTTTATTGGGCAAACTAACTCTAATCTTTTATCCGCTTGACTCCATTGGTAGTTTTCATTTTGTAAAAATTACACTGACGGTATGGTATCCAATTGTTTTCACCTTCTTATAGTTTTCATTTTGTAAAAATTACACTGACGGTATGGTATCCAATTGTTTTCACCTTCTTATGAGATTAACTTGCAATTTACAAACATTCATGAGAATGAATAAGGAACTAGATTATTAATTTTCAAATGAACAACTTTCAAATGCGATTAAATCAAATAATATTAACTTCATAAGCAAATGAAACAATGGATAAAGTTCTTAAACAAACCCATCAAATACATAGCTGTCAATTGTTTTATTACATTCTAAGCAATGCAACCAAATATATTAATAGAATTTTGGTTAATAAAATTTCAGCATCTATCGAATAAAAAATTCACGTTCTTTAGCCGCTGAAATGTAACCATTTTCTTTTGGTGGAGCATTCAAATCAAGCAATGGTTTTAACTGACTTCTTCACACACTACTAAAAAACAAGTCTGTACCGACGGCAAAAATCCGTCGGTAACAGTCAAAATCCGTCAGAAAAGTGTGTTTCCGACGGGAAAGAATGGTCGGAAAATCCGTAGGAAATCGCCTTGTCGGTGACTTCCGACGGAGCAGTCGGTAATCACCGACGACTAAACTTTGTCGGTAATTTCCGACGGCTTCTGCTGGCCGTCGGTAAATTCCTACAACTGTTAGATTCCGTCGGTGATCATCGACGAGAAGTCTATCCATCGGTACAAGAAGTCTATCCATCGGTGATCATCGACGGACGACGTAACATGTTGAAAAAATATTAATTTTAAAGTCATCCTACTTACCCGTTAACCCGACCCGAGCCCATACCCGGCAACCCTTGTATGCGACCCGACTTGCTTATGTATTGAAACTTAATTTCTCTCCATTGTTGCAAAGGGGAGGGTTCGAACCCCTCACCTCAAGGTTGGGGGGGAGAGTTCCCAACCGCTGGGCTATTATTCATTCTTGTTTCTTATTTATATCTATAATATATTTAACATATATTCTATAGTTTTTGCAATTTAAAAAATAAATAATATTATTGCACATTAAAAATTTATACACTCTTTACATTAATTTCTATGTTTTTCACTTTAAAATTTATGATCATTTGCAAATTATGAGTTTGAAAAAGTTATTGTTTTATAAGTAATTCAAATTTTCTATAAAAGTGTTTAAGATAATTAAAAATTTTATACACGTGGTTTAAAAAAAGTGCCTTATATCAAACATTTTTTGTATCATTAAAGACTTATTTTACTATTTTTTAGGGAAGATTTATTTCACTACTTAATCGTTAAGAGTAGAAAAATTTGGATAACATGTTTTGATTATGAATAATTTTGATGTATGTAATTTTATATACCAATGTAAAATTATATAAACCACATTGACAGAGTAATTTTAACAAACAAAATTGTATAAAAAATTTAAAGAATAAATTACAAACGGTTAAATTTCATAAATTAAAATATATACGTATTTCATCACATCATTTATTAATCCTTAGAAATTATTGAAAAAATATTAATTATTTCCGACGGCCAAAAACCGGTCGGAGATTGCCGACGGCACGGAAAATCGGTCGGAAATAGCCAACGGTAGGTAAAATCCGTCAGTAATTTCTGACAGTCAAATGATACTGTCGGTACTTACCGACGGTTGTGTGATGTCCGTCGGTACTTAGCGACGGCCGCTGGTTGTCGTCGATAATGAATGACTGTTTACGGTTGCCATTGGGAAATATCGACGAGTATTGTAGCCGCCGGAAACTACAGACGACTTAGCTGTTCCGTCGAAGTTTAGGGACGGACCATCGGTATTTACCGACGGCCTGGACAAGTTGTTGGTATTTTCCAATGGCACCTCCTTCCGTCGGCAATTTCCAACGGGGATATTTTTCCGTCAGAAATTTCCGACGGATTTTTATCAACCATCGGTAATTACCGACGGATTGACGTTCGTCGAAATTTTGCCGTCGGTATAGACATTTTTTCTTGTAGTGACATAGTGAATGTTTAAACCCGAGATGAATTACATTTTGTTTTAGGGAATTACCTTTAATACTAACATCTTAGTTTCAACTGTAATGCTTTTACAATTTAGATTATCGTTTTTTCTTCTAAATTTAAGACTAATGTTTGTACTATTCCTAAGTGCAAAGCAGACTATCACTTTAGGTATTAAAAATGGTGCCTCGTGGTGAGAGTATTCCTACAAATCACAACGCAAAAAAAATGACGCCACTCAGACAAAAAGCAAGCTCCGCTACTGGGCAAGAGAGGGTTGGGACATTTGTGAAGCAGATTGTGAGATTGGGGTATAAATTTTTAGAATTTTTATAGATAACATGTTAAAATTTTTATAGAATAATTAGAATTTTTACGAGACTTGACGGTAGAATTTGGCTTTCAGTTGGAATTTATTGTCGGTGCCAATGTGGCTTCAAGTAAGTTAGAGGTATTAAGAGTGGTGCGTGTCACTTTTCCTTGGTAGTCTCAGCTATATGCCTCAGAGAGAACCGATGGGCTCATTACAATGAGTGAGGGACAACCTAGAGCTTGGAATTAAGGTTTTATTATGTTACTATTACAAAATAAGTGAGAGTTACAAGTAACCAACTGGGAACTACCTAGTCAATTACCTAGTAATTGCCTAGTCTTTATCTTGAGGGCATTTGTTTTAGATCAAACGATGGTTGATAAGTTAAATTTTAACTCTAATTACACATATTCTCTATAAAAAGTATTTTCGCACACTTTCCTATAATTTTTTTCTATACATTCCTATCATATATCGTTTCAAAAAATTAATTTTTAGAAAATCAACTATAATAAAACTCCTTAGGGCCATTCCCAACCCTGCACAGGGAATTGTGCCTAACTGTGCGCTTTTAGCGCACGGTAAAATGAGGGTGAATATGGCGCACCAATATAGCACCTCTAAAGAAATGGCATTTCCGTTATTTTTTTTAACATTTTATTCATTTATTCTTTTGTTATTTTTTCTACACTTTTATTTTGTTTAATGCATCTTAATGTCGCGTGTGTTTACTTTGAATTTTTCTTTAGTTTTAGTCTTTTGTGTTGGTTTCGTCATTTTAATTCAGTAATATTCTAAAACAATTATTTTTTATTTAATCTAAATTATTTTGCCTAATTCGGTTCTTGTCAACTTATTATTTTTTATAAAAAGAAGGAAAATAATTTGCGAGATCATAAACACAAAGATGATACATTATATAAAACATTGTAGCCAACTAGTACACTGGATAACAACATCGAAATTAAACAACACACAAACTATGTAGGGAATAAATAAAGCGAGACGACACAAATAGTGAAAAAAAATACATATATGTGTAAATTTCACACTGGTCACTAGTCATCGGGGAGGTCAGACCTAGATGGAGAAGTTCCGCCAAAGAACTGACCAAATACACTGCTACCACCTTGAGAGCTATCCTCACTCACCATCATTTTGTACAAGATGCGTTGTTATGTTTGAATCAAGTATGCACGGACTACTTCGTCAACTGTACTTGGACGAATCCGTAGTATCTTGGTGTCTTCTCTATCAAACATCAAAGCATTCTTTTCTTGCGCGATGTCAATGAGCAGTTGCCATCAGACCTCAACCTAGTCTATGAAACTTGTCATTTTATCACTACACTTGGCCACAGTAGTAAGGGCCTTTGAGTGATTTTCTCTAATCTTTCATTTAGCTTTAGCATTTTCACCCCCTAGTGGTCATTCTGAAGTCCCTCCAGGACTGTCAGAATCTAAGTTTAATGAAAACCCAGATAGGCCTAGTGAATTTACTACTGGAGAATTTGGGGTAGGAGAGCAGTCATCTTGAGAAGATGGGAAATTTCCCCGATTTGGTTCAAAGGCGAGTAGGGGGCATTAATATCAGACATAAACTTCTCGTTATCTTTTAGTTGGGGCCAAAGATCATTAAACAAAAATTGTTTTCCATCAAGGACATAGTGAATCCATGCATCCTTCAACCGTAAACATGTAGAATGCATATTAGTTAGACGTTAAAAGAAAAAGGCGCAAAAAACTATGCAAATAAAATTTCTCACAATGTCTATTTCAGATGTGCCACTTTGGCTCCAAGGTTCAATCGCGCGAATGGACCCGGTAAACTTAGTGACAACAGTTTTTATGGTTGTCCACTAAGACTGTAAGTCTTTCCACGATCGTGGCTGTGATGGCAAACAATCCCAAAGTTCATTGTGCACAGCCAGAACGTGTGACCACAATCATTGCTCAGACTGGTTAATATTAACTATAGGGTTTTGAGAGGCGTCAAGATAAGCACTGTAACATTTTGCCCTCGTCGACTGAGAAATTAGGACCACGCCCACAGGAACTCGTGCTGGAAAGATAATTTTTCAAGTTAGAAATAGAATGGCTAAAATTATTAAGGCTACTATTGAGCAATAGTATTCTATTTATAATAATGCACAGAAGTAGTACTAAGCTTTTTTCAATTGTAGAGAAATAGTAGCGACTTTCGGTTTTTGCAGAAGTGTGTGTAATAATGTATCACAACAGTGCCAATTTATAGACACAATAGATCTGATAAGAAATCTAATACAATGACCTACATTAATCGAGATCTAATCCAATGGCAGGGGTTAAAAATATTAATAGTTGATAAATATCGTCATAAGTAATTTGATCTGACGATAAGGGTTAGATTTATCTAGCTTTATGGATATGGGGATGCAATGTAACAACCCATATAATTTCAAGAACGTCATAGTTGTATTTTGATGATGATTGAATCATTTCTCGAGTTATGTCAACTATAGCAATTGGTTAGTAAATTTTGCAATCGGTTAGTTGATTGTAACGTTATACAAAAATCCTCAAATTACACCAGTGTGTTTTGACAATGATTGAATAACTACTAAGGGTTGCATCAACTGCTTCAATCGGTTAATAACTTTTGCTGAAAAGAATGCCTAAATTCAATCGGTTAGTAGATTATGTTAAAAAGCATGCATAAAACAAAAATGTGGTGTTCGATTTGTATGATCCAGTAATATAACCTAATTATAGAATCTCATTAAGTAGAAGGACTCCTTAGCAATAAAATGAATTATCTATGGCCACTTCGAAAATAATCACATGAATAAAACTTGGAAAACACTTAGCACACCTCATTGGCCAGAAAATTCCCAAGCTTCCAATTGGACTCCTTTCTATTAGCTAGCCACAAAATTATCTAGGGACAATTGGCCCTTTTTTTATAGGTGGAATCCAAGATTTTTCTTTAAAATAACTAACAAATTCGTCCATAAATAGGGAAGGCCATAGAACAGCATGCAAAGCTCCCCAAAACACTCTCTTTGCACTTGAAATGAAGCCCCTCTCTATATATATAAAGAATCCCTACTTAGAACATCACTTTGATTAAGAAATATCAAGATTTTAAAGGAGATCGGTTTCTCCACTGAGAATTGTCAAAGAATCCTTGAGGAAAACAAGACAAAAGGTAAGTAACCAATGTTTTAATTTCTTTTAGAATGCATGAATTTTAAAGAAGAGCGTGTATTTTGATGCATTACTATGACAAGAAACAAAATGTTTTATTGCATTTGAGTCACTAGTGTTACCCTACCTCTCTTGTATTGGCTTGGCTTTACTTTGCTTTGTTTCCATACTATGAGCTATCGAATGATTACAATATAAGGATGATTAATATGGTATTTGATTTGTATTTGCAATGCTCTTTGCTTGAAATTTCAGTAAGGGTCAGCCGGAATTGAATGTCGATCCACTCATTACTGTGTTGTCATGTCAAATTGGAATTGAACGATATAATTGCGCGCTGCGGGTAGTAAGTAATCTAGCGATTGGGCCCTCTTGTGCATTCAAAGGTTTGTGCCTTTTATGCTCTCTTGAACTTGTGATTAAAAATGATTTCTTGCACCAAAGAGGCAAATCAAAATATTGTGTTACTTGCTGGGTACATTGTACTAACTCCATGACTTTCCATTCTGTGGATGATCAACCGAAAAGTTTATAAATGACAAGCCAAAGAGTAGAGCATGTCTTCGGATCAAAGTAGAATATTGCATGTGGTGAAAACCTACTTGTGGGGTTACAACGAGGGCGCACCATGGTTCTTAATGTATTTGGGAACCACTTACGAGTTTCTACTTACACACATGCCCACCTGTATCATGATAAGTTTATGATGGATAAACCAATGTTTTTTACTTAATGTAGTGGTCTAGCAAGATGGTGATAGTTGGAAGGACAAATATGAGCATAGGTATATATATATATATATGTGTAAGGAAAAACTTAGCATGTAATATAAGGATAAAAGGAAGACTTTTGTATGGATTGGAAGCCTAATTTTCTATGCATAGGCTTTCAAATCCTTTGTTTCGGTAAGTTGAGCAATAAAATATCTTTGTAGTTTATCATGTGTGCTTAACCTCCTATTTTAATGTAGGTATGAAAAACAACCGATAAGATAAGAATCCAACACCACTTAGTAACAATATGAAAAGCTTATAAGTAATCTCGTATAAAGACAAAGAAATTTGCTAAGTCACTCCAAGGTTACCCCGTTGTTAATCTAACTTAGGATAGAATAAAACTATTAAGAAATATTACAATGAATCTTTGAAATTAAATGACTTATTAGATTAGCATGTCTCGTCCCTCATTAGTATTACAATTTTAATAACGCAATATAAGAGCTTCTGCTACTAAATAAAATAATAATAGAATAATGGGGAGCGTAACAAGAGTGGTATCAGAGCGGCGTTCCAAGGGCCACGATATGCATATCATACTTCAATCGGCTTGCAAGTAAGTAACCATTTATTAAGTTATAAGTGATTGGTATGTGTGTGTTTGTGTGTGTGTGTGTATATCTTTGTTTAGCTTCCTAAGGTAAAGGTTATACCTATTGTTACATGGTAATAGCCATGGAAAATAGAGATGAAATTTCTTAATGTTTTGATATGGATTTGCTCTCTCTTGGAATGTTAATTGGAAAGTGTTGATTTTAAATTCAAGTAAGCAAATGAGTCTTACTAAGTGATAGAATACAATACCCAAAAATATAGGAGCAAGCTACCAAGAAAACAACCATTGAAAACTTCATCCATTGCAATGAAGACAAGGAAAATGGATGAGAAATATGATAGTCTTCACTTTGTTTCCAAGAGTTAAGCAACCCCTAAATGGCCTCTAGTCATATTAGAGTTATGTTTTGGGATCAAGAAAACTACAAGAAAAGCATGAAAAAAAGGAGTAAAAAGGACCAAAAAGCTGAAGAATGCACGCTGCCTATAAGGTGCGGGTGCACTGTTTTAGCGATGCGGCCGCACCGCACGTTCTGGTTGGGACAAAAGTGTTGGTGCGGGCGTACCACTTCAGTGGTATGGCCGCACCATGCCTTCTACCTAGGACAACAGAAGATAGCGAAGTAGTGCATCTGCGTCGCACTTTCTTTTACTGAAAATAACCATCATGCGGCCACATGACCGAAGTGTGCGGCCATATGGTGCCGCATACTAGATTTTTTTCAAAAATTTACATCGACGACCCTAAACTCCTGATGTGTTCCAGATTGACCCTAAAAATTTATTTTTATGTTCTTTTAAGCCTTATACCTTATTTCTTCACATGATTGCCCCTATTGTAACGGAAGAGATTTGGTTTGACTATTTTATACCCAAATCAAACTTGGTAATGCTCCTCTTATTTAGATTTGATTTATGAATTTTCACATAATTCCATTATTAACTCTTGGAATTTTATCGGGACCCACTGGTATGCAGACCGGACTTTGATTTGATTTCCAGAAATCTCGTCTTTAAGAAAAATATAATTGTTAAATTCCTTATTTCTTGATAAATTCGTTAAAATATGATTTTGGGAAATTAATGGATGAATGACCTGTCTTATTGAAAGTTATAAGTCTTGCCTATAAAATTTAGCAATGGTAGTAAGTACTAAATATCTATGATATCCGATTTTGAACCACACATTTAACTCACAGACAGGTATAGAAGCATGTCTTAGTATGAAAATACCAACAACACTTTAGAACCATTGACTTAATTGGTAAATAAACAAGCCCGTCAAATCAACCGATCTCTCCAACAAAACTAAAACTGGGAATTGTCTCAAAATAGGGATGATAAAAATGATGCAATGGAGTGATTCCGTTGACTTAAACCCACCATCTTTGAAGAAGCTAAGGATCCAATAGAAGCAGAGAATCGGGGGCCAAGACGATTGAAAGAATGTTTATCTATCCTTATGTCCCTGATCATGAAAAGGTGAATTGCTAAATTGTGCTACCTTTATGTTAAGAGGAAGCGCAGGCTATTAGTGGGACACTTTAATAAGTATGAGGGAAAGTACAAAGATGATTTGGGAAGAATTTCACAAGAAATTCTACACCAAGTATTTCTCTACTACTGTGATGAATCAGAAGTTAAGTGAATTTATCCATCTCAAGCAAAACCAGATGACAGTGCCAGAGTATGTTAAAAAATATGTGGAGTATGTTCAAAAATTTGAGGAATTGTCTATATTGGCGACTCATATGTTGGGAACAATGAGTTAAAAATAAATCGATTTATCGAAGGTTTGAAGTCCCAGTTGGCTAGAGATGTGTTAATGTTAGGAATTTAAGGTTTGAACTTCGTTGCTGTTATGGATCAAGCACTGCTTGCAAAATAAGCTGAATCAAAAATATTTTAAGCTAGGGAGAAACAAGCCCACTATTCCCAAGGTTCAAATAGTAATAACAAATAAAGCCCTTCGGGAAAGGACGGGAAAAAGGAAGTGAAAGATCATAGAGAATACAAAGAACCAAGCCAATACCAAGAAATTGAAAATCCAAGGAGAGCTGGCAAGAAATAATCAACCACGATGTCCGACATGCAATAAAAGCATACAGTCACATGCCAAAAAGAATTAGGGCTATGCTACGGGTGTGGCAAGGAAAGACATTTGGTTAAGGGCTGCCCAAACAATCTGAAGCCCAAGTATCTTATGGCAGAGTTTTTGCTATGGTTCAGCCGGATGACACCACTAACAGTGATGTTATTATAGGTACAACATACATTTATGGTAGACCTGTATACACTTTATTTGTTTATGGTGCGACACATTCATTCATTTTTTATAGTGTTGCCCAAGATACAAATTTTGAAATACTTCTTATGTCATTAGAAATGAGTGTCAAATTACCTGGGATCTAGCAAAGGATTTTATATCTAATGCTAGGATCCAGATAGGAAATGACATATATCCGGAAAATTTGATCCTTTTTGATCTCATAGACTTTGATATAATCTTGACAATAGATTGGTTATCTAAGCATGGGGCAACCATTGATAGCCGAGCTCGAACCCTGAAATTTCCAGAAAAGAACCCTATATCATTCTCTAAGCCTTTAAAAAGTACCCGAACAATAATTTCAGTCTTTTAAGCCCACAAACTATTAAAACAAAGCCATTTCTGGGTTAGTTTACACCAAATTAAGGCTGAGAATTCCGTTTCAATCTCATCCTTACATGTAGTTCAAGAATATCTAGATGTATTCCCAGATGACTTGCCAGGACTAATCCCAGATTGTGAGTTTGAATTCAGTATTGAGGAGATCTAGTACCGAACCAATATCTAAAGCTCTTTACCGTATGTCATCTACTACACGACGCTCTTCCGATCCCAATTAGATAAATTACTTAACAAGGGGTTTATTTGACCTAGTACATCCCCTTGAGGTACACTAGTTTTATTTGTAAAGAAAAAAGATGGATCTATGTGAATGTGTATCGATTATCTGGGATTGAATAAAATCAAAGTAAAGAATAAATATCCCCTCCCAAGCATTGATGAATTATTAGACCAAATCTTTTCAAAAATCGACTTGTGATCCTGTTATTACTAATTGAAGATGAAGGAAGAAGCTGTTCCAAGTTAGTTTTTAGTACAAAATATGGGCACTTTGAATTGAGTGTTCAAGGATTATTTAGATAAATCTGTGATCATGTTTATTAATGATATATTAATCTATTCAAAGTCTCGGGAGGAACATACCAAGCACTTGCATCCAGTTTTGCAAACTTTAAGGGAAAAACAATTATACACCAAATTTTCAAAATGTGAATTTTGGTCCAAGAAAGTGATTTTCCTTGGCCATGTCATGGATGAGAGAGGAATATCAGTTGACCCAAGAAAAGTTGAGGCTGTGATTAATTGGCCTCAACCCACAACTCCTACAGAGGTACATATTTTTTTAGGATTGGCTTGATATTATTGAAGATTTGTTAAGGACTTCTTAAAAATTACAGTCCCTCTTACACGGTTAACCAAGAAAAATATATGATTTAAATGGATTGAGGATTGTAAAAGAAGTTTTGAAGAGTTAAAAAAGTTGTTTACCACAGCACCTATCCTCACAATTCCTGAGGAAGGTGGTAAGTTTGTTATTTATAGCAATGCATCCAAGTACGGACTCGAATGCGTGCTAATGCAAAATGATAAAGGCATGGCTTATGCATCTAGGCCGTTAAAGCCTTATGAAAAGAATTATTCTACCCATGACTTAGAGTTACCCCTATAGTGTTTGCCTTGAAAGTTTGCGACACTATCTCTATGGAGCAAGATGTGAAATTTACACTAATCATAAAAGTCTAAAATATTTCTTCACCCAAAAGGAATTAAATATACGGCAACGAAGGTGGCTTGAACTAGTAAAAGATTATAATTATACAATCAATTACCATCCAGGGAAGGCGAACGTAGTGGTCGATACTTTAAGTCGGAAAGCCATCACAAGTGAAAAGAGACCTAAGGAGTTACAAAATGAAATTGAAAATTTTGGCTTAGAATTTCTACCAAATGGAGATGCCAAACTATAGACAATGACTGTAGAACTGGTGCTTATGGACCAAATAAAAAAAAAAAAAAGACTAAAGACCGATGAATTTGCTAAAAAGATCCGTGATAACTTAGAAAGTGGAAAAGAATCTCCTTATAATACGTCAAGTCAAGGACTATTAAGGATAGAATTTATGTACTAGAAACTGAGGGTCTATTGGGAAGGTATTTTGAAAGAAGCACATAACATACCATATACTCTGCACCTGGTTATACAAAGATGTACCATGACATAAAGAAATTATATTGGTGGTCAGACATGAAAAGACATATTGCAGAATTTGTAGCTAAATGTCTTACTTGTCAACAAATAAAGACAGACCACCAATAGTTAGCTGGAACATTACAACCATTAGGAATTGCCGAATGGAAACGGGAGAAAATTATAATGGACTTTGTTAGTGGATTACCTAGAGTTGCTAAAGGATATTATGACATATATGTAATCGTGGATTACCTAACAAAGTCGACACACTTCATTCCCATTAAGATGACTTTTAAAATGGAACAACTTGCCTAACTATACGTTCAGGAGATAGTTAGATTGCACTGTGTTCCAGTTTCTGTTATCTCTGATCGAGATCCGCAATTTTGGAAAGAAGCTCACCAGACCTTGGGGACAAGATTAAATTTTAGTACTGCCTTTCGTCCCCAAACCGATGGTCAATCCGAATGCACCATCCAAACCCTTGAAGACATACTTTAGGTGTGTGCTTTAGAGTTCCCACAAAATGGGATCATTACTTTCCTCGGCTGAATTTTCATACAACAATAGCTATCATTGATCAATGCAGATATCACCATACAAGGCATTATATGGAAGAAAATGCAGATCACCCTTGTATTAAAAAGAAATGGAGGAAAAGAAAATAATCAATTCAAAGATGATAGAGAAGTGATTAAAGTAGCAGAAAAGATCAAGGAAAAACTAAAGGCCGTGCAAGACTGTCAAAAAAGTTACGCTGATTAGAGGCGACGGCCATTAGAATTTGAAATTAGGGATCAAGTATTTATAAGAATATCCCTGATAAAACAACTCCTACACTTTGGTAAACGAGGTAAACTAACTCCTCGTTACATTGGACCCAGAGGCGGATGTAGTGGAGGGCTAAGGTGGGCTGCAGCCCGTGTCATTCCTAGCCCAGATGCATGAGGCCTCCCCTTTTTTTTGAAATTATATAGTGCAGCCCGTGTAATTTTCAGCAGTCCATGTCATTAAACCTAGCCCAAAAAGAAAAATGCAACATGCTATTTGTAGTTAATAGTCCAGCCCAAGGGAATATTAATTTAATCGACTAAAAAAGTCTATATTGTCATATTTATTTAGGCTTCCAGTGTCTCTATTTGTTTCTTTTTTTCTTTTTCTTTTTTTTTCCTTCTTCCTCCTCCCAGCGTCTCTGTTTGCTCTCACCTCTCTGGTTCTGGAGATTGAATTGAATCGCACCTTTTGCTCCATATTTCAATCTTCAATTTTTCCCAAATTATTTGTAAGAACTTCGTCGAACGTTGTCTTTGAACCCCAATTTTGGAACACTTTATATTTAGATGGTAAGACGAGCTTGATCCTCCTCCTTTTGTTTATAGTTAAAACTAATTTAGTTGTGATTATTTATTTGAATTAATAGTTAATGCAATTGAATTCCGGTTACAAAATTCTAATGGGAATTAGAATTTGTAAATTGAGCTAATTTGAATTAATTTTTATGTACTAATTTTTTATTTTTGTTATTTAAGTATGAAGATAATTTGATGGATACATTACATTTTCTGATTTAGTGATTTAATATTGTTAAAAGGGTCATATAATTGGTAATTGATACTTGACAATTTAGGTTGTATAGTAAATATTTACATTTTAACCTTTTGTATGAGTTCTTTTCTCTTTAGTTAGCCATTGGCATGATAATGTAACAATTGCCGATATATTTAGAATACAAGAATTGAGATTATAATTTTTAATTGTTCTCTATGTAGAAGATTTTGAATTGTCATTTAGTTATTTATTTTTTATTTGTATGTTTTAGGCTTTAGCAAAGTGTACAAAAGATGACATCTAATTTGATTCCCTCATTACAAAAGTAATGTTAGTAATGTTAGTAATGTTAAGTCACTAGTTAATATTTGTTGCATTGTTGGTAAATTAGTGAATTTTTTCAAGCATTGCCAGTATTTCAATCTTGGTTGTCTTGTGGCTAATTGAGTTTATGTGTTGTTTTGCATTATTTTGCCTGGAAAAATTATTCAATTATATTTGAGTCATTCAATGATTTAGACTACATCTTTATCATTACATTATTGATAAATTGTTTTTTCCTTTTTATAACTTTTAGAATTTACAAATGAATGGACAACTGCCTAACAACAAAAGTAGGATTTTATAAAAACCACGTGGGGAACAACTTCAAATTAGATAAAAAAAATCGCTTTATATGAATTTATTATATTGACTTTCTTAATTAACAGGCCCCGTCACCTAAATTCCTGGATCCGCCACTGATTGGACCTTTTGATATAACACAAAGGATTGGAGAAGTCGTATATGAGTTGAAATTACCAGAAAGAATGAATCGGATTCATCCGTATTCCATATCTCAACACTAAGGAAATATGACATGGCCCCACTCCCAGCATCTCTAACTTACTAGAAGTGTGGTGTGCGCCGATGATAAATTCCAACTAGAAGTCAGAATTTGCCGTCAAGTCTCGTGCACATACTAATGATCCTAGAAAATTTTCGACGGCATCTCCTTTATTTTGTTAACAAAACCAACCTGTATCACTTCCCAATGCCAACACATCAACCTCCCACAACTAATAATTTCTCATTATAAGCAACACCACCTCATAGATCAAGCAATATATTAAACCAAATATGATTCACCCAATTTCCAATTGTATGCTAATAACCTTATACATGTCAACCTTATAAATTATAGGATTAGCAAATCTTATAGCAAATCAATTTCATTATGTGGTGGCTCGACTCTCAAAAATAGCAGGCTCGATATTAATGTGTTGCCCAAACTCCAATTGCTACCTGAAGAGAAAACCATTTGGAAAACATATGAGCTGATAAGCCCAGTGAGTGGAGTTTTATAATTAAGCATACTTTGGAAATTCGAAACCTAACTTTTGCAAAATCTCGTAAAATGTACAAACCACTTCTTGGTTTTCATAATTTGAAAACATAATTTCAGTATAATATCAACATTGATAGAATCATTACATGCTAGAAAATATCATGAACTTAATTTCATTTAATAATCATCATAAATCCATTAGGAAACATCATATGATCACTTTATTTCAAGATCATCGTAGAATTTTCCTCAAAGAGTATCCAATATCTCATGATCATAATATCAAGTCATAAACACATAGATATCAATTTGGGCCATAGATACCTTATGATCCCTTTGCCCTAGGCAGCACAACAACTAGCTTGAACCATAGCTAGCACATAGGCCCCTTCGCCTGGGGGGCGTTCATTTGGTCCGCTTGAGCCATAGGCCTCTTCACCTGTAGGCAGCATATTCATAATATTGGATGCAAATTTGGGGGTTTTCATGTATCATAAATCATGTTTCAAATCAAACATAAATCGTGAAGCATCATTTTATATAACATCCGTGTGAATTTTCCTAAAGAAAATATCAACTTTTGTGAACTTTTATAGAAATATATCACCATCGTAAAACATTGCAAGTTTCATGTGAGATCAAGCATAATTCAAATTTCGTTTAGAAGAAAGAAAGAAGAGGAAAATTTCCACTCACCGGCTAAGTAGCATTCTTTTGTGTTTCACTTTCTGTTAGCCCTTATCATTTCCTGTGACATGATATGAAAATTCTACTTAACATTTTATTCCTTTCTATTTTTCATAATATCTTGTTGTCTAGATAATTTATATTTTCAAAATTTTCCAATCATTCCATTCCTTGACTTCCCCCTTTTCTATTTACTTATTTCACGTCCTAACTTATTTAGTTGCTCACAATCTATAACTCAATAACCCCTTATACTAACACATATTTACTCTTTAAGTCATATCTCATTTCTTTCTTTTAAATTCATCCCAATTCCATGTTTTCTTTAACTAATAAAATTTGCCCGTATATCATAATTGCTCATGGCGTCAATTATTCTTACAATTATCATAGGATCATACTTATTAAATCTCAACTACACTTCTCAAATTTCAACCATGATTGTTGTCTTGTCATTTATATCATAATTCCAAGAGATCGGAAGAGCACACGTATCTTCGTATTTATACGGTTAGCTATTCTTTGTGGTTAAAGTTCGGACACCAATACTTTACAATAACTCAAATTCTCCTTTTCATTTATAACTGGAGATTGAATCCATAACTTTATGATTTCCCCTTCTTTAAGGTTATAATCTTACTACTTTGTTTCTATCCTTATATATAATTAAATTAGTTATTTAACAACCACCTTAATGTTCACATTTTCTAACATGAAGTAAAGCAAAAGAAAGCTAAATATACCAAACTTACTTAGTTTCTTAAATTGAACCCAATAACTTAAACCTCTATAATTTCATACTAGGCACATGCTTCAAAGTTAAATGCGCATAACTCATATCCATTTACTCATTATTTCCCTCTTTATTAAATCCATATTTACACACTGGTTTTCACAAAAATCAATATTAACTTCATACATTCCATTTTAGATTTAAATCATCATTCTATATCAATAAATCCATGAATACTAAGATTATACCCCAATACTCAATTTCATGGAAACTTTCATTTTAAATCCCCAAATAACACTTCAGTTAAAATTTTCAGCTTTAATATCCCTTTTAAAAACTATGATTTCTTACATTAGCTTTATATCATTCTTTTCTAATCTTCACATAATTCCAATTTCATGTCTAAGATTAATTTCATATCCTTTAAACCAATAGAAAACTAAATCAAAATCGCTTACTCTATTCTATAAAATTTGTCAACCAATTAAACCTAAAAATTTACATGAAAATAATGCTTAAAAAGTGAGTGTTACTTACATATGTCGGTACTTCCTTTCCTTGGTCTTCTTCTTCAATTTTCAATCTTTTTCTTTTCTTTTTTTTTTTTTGTTCCCCCGTGCTTGAAAAAGTCTCCCAAATCTGCCTCTCTTTGTCCCTCTTGTCTCTCGCTTCTATGTTTCTTCTTTCTCCACTTGCTTTTTCTATTTATATATATATATATATATATATTAATTAGATGCCAATTGGGTCCAAGGCACGGGAACCTTCTGGACCCAATTTGATTTCTTTGCCTTTCATTCATTTTTTGTTCTCTCTCTTTGTTTTTTTTCATTCTTGTTTTCACTTTAACACTTTCATCTTTAATCTTATGTTCATATTTAATTGGTCCTTATTTTTCACTTTATCATATGGAACGGAAGTGTAAGGAAAATTTGGGATGTTACAAAATATGTACCCGATCCTTCTCATGTATTTCCAGAGACTTTTTTTGATATACAACCTAACTTGAATCAGGAGGAACGGCCCATGTAGGGATGGCCGAATTGACCCGAAAACCCGAAACCTACAGGGAGGCATCCCTAACAGGGAGGGGATGGGGTGCAAGTTTGTGCCCCAAATCACTAGCGGGATGGGAAAGGGTTGTTGCCTCGTCCCGTCTCGACCCGAAACCAAATTTTTTAGGTCATTTAGTCAAAAATATATTAAGGCATACATTATGCATAATCATACCCAAAATGAAAGAAACATAGAAAGAAAAAAGAAAAAGTGATATTGATTACAGAATATTCACTTCGAGGAACCAATGAAATTACAGGGAGGAAGTAACTCCTGGACCCATAGTTGTCATCTTTATTGACTTTTGAAGTAGAAAGTGAAGAGGATGATCCCATATCGGTTGTTTAAATTGACGACTCTTAACTTGGATCTATAAAAAGATTGGCTCTAATAAAATTAAGTTGCAACGCCAATGGGCCTTTAAAATCTTATCCGAAAGGGCCCAGTAATGTGAAGTAGCTTAAAATTTTAGGCCTTTTTACATATTAGACGTTGTGTTATAATTAAAAAAAAAAAAAAAAAACTGGGCCCTTTTATGGTTTTGGGCCTATGGTATCTTAGGACTGGCATTGAGTTGGATCATATCTTTTATCTACTGGGCAAGGTTATTGCTTATGCATAAGGGGGTTTAAAAAAAAAGGGCGGTGATAAGCGTATTTTATGTGTAATATATTCCTCTTAACTTATTCAATTTTATATATAATTGGGCAGATTTCTATCTAATTTGTATGAATATGATTCATATAGGTGAAAAGCTCAAACTGGGGTGATGCCAAGTGAAAAGGATGATTTTTTAACCAAATTAGAGCTTTACATTCAAGTTGTGGCATCAATGGCTGATGGCTCCAAGAGTTTCGGCATAAGAAGATCAATGCCAACGAGTTCGAGGACTAAATTGCACTTTTGGAGAACTTAAAAGAGACTATTTGGGTCGTGTTTGAAGAGTGAAAGAATCTTTGTGAAGAGTTTGAGAAGTTTTGGACTTGTATAAATGAACCAAAATACTGAAAAGGACCATTGCTAAAAAAAATTCAAATCAAGGATAGAATTGCACGTGCTAAAAGTAGCCCACGGGTCTAGCGAGGCAAGCAAACCGCCTTAACATGCGGGCTTGGAATTTCTCTATTGGCGATGGGTATAATGTGGCAAGCAAACCGCGGTCACTCACGGCCTATAGCGGAAAGCCTTTTTGACTCGTTTTTAGCCTTTTTTTTACACAATTGAGGGTTCTAAGGCGTCTCCAACTATAAAAAGATAGGAGAAAAACATAAGAAAGGGAGAAAGCCGTGTGAAAGAGGCCGTGAAAAGCTGAGAGCAACATCCACAGGAAAGAGACAATGGGGAATTTATCGGGGATTCATCTCCTTAAGGTTTTGAATTCCAATCTTTTGAGATCGGAAGAGCGTCGTGAACATGTTAGGCTAATTGATTTGTGCTAGGGTTATGAGGAAACCATTGTTGAGAATTATCTAGTTTTAAAGAATTGCCCATTTTTATTATTTGCTATTTAGTTAATTGTTTGTTATTCACTTATATGTCCGTTTTAATGCTTGATCACTATTAATTCGTGCTTGTGATTTATGTTGCTTTCGAGATATTCGATGTAAATTAGCACATGGTAATGAACAACATAAGGTCCTATGTTGATTGTCTATGTTAATATACCCTGTGAAATCACTATATGATGATCTTTGTGATATAATACATGTTTATGTGTTCACAATTTAGTTAGAGATAATTAAATTCACATGTAGGCATAAAATCGATTGACCATCAAGAAAGGCTTTTGATTAATATTAGATCATTAGTTTTTAACCTAGGCAACATTCTTGTTATTGTTGATTATTTGTTGTACTTTAATTGATATCCTATAATTTGATCGATTTTAGATTCATGTCGGAGAGGCGGATATGGTTCTAACTCAAACAACAAATGACATTAAATCCAATAGGAGATAGAGATATACTCGTATGCTTAGTGCAACCTTTTGTGATGTTCTAGTTTATTTCTTGCATTTTTATCTGCTTGCATCCATCATAGAGATATAGGTGGGTCATAGGTAAAAATAGGTTTAGATTTGTATCGAGAGAGCAAATTGACACATAAGGAACATCGGTTGTCGACATATAATGAGGATTCATTGAAAACGAGTGATCAATGGTTTATAGTAGTGGATTTGTAATCTTAATACTTTATTGACTTGATTGTTTCTAGGATTTGTAAATAATTTTAACTGTTTATTTTCTTACATAGTTTTTCTTATCTTAAAGATTATTTCTTAACAATTTATTGTGTGTTTCTTTTTACTTAAGCTAAGATCAGTTAAAGTGAAATTTAGTAGATTCAGTCCTCGTGGGATTTGACACTCTTCTTATCATTATATTACTTGTTAACGATCCTTCTACTTACAGAATTAAATTGACACCATGCGGGAATGAGGATTTTTCCCTTCCCCGCCCCGATCCGTCCCCGCTCTGAACCCCACCCACTATGATTCAAACAGGGATCGGGGTGGGGAAACTAAAATGGGGCGGGGTACAGGGAAGTCAAACCCGACCCTAACCACGACCTCCACCTGCCCCGTTGCCATCCCTAGGCCCATGAAGATCTTAATGCGTGAAACAAAAATGTTAAGCAATAAATAAATACCTCTCGTTCGCATATTATGGAAAAGCGAGGTCTTGGAGAAGAAACATAGGAACAAAAAGATGAAATGAAGAAACAATATCCCGAGCTATTTATAGATAATTTTGAATTTCGAGGACGGAATTCTTTTAAGGGGGTAGATTGTAACATCCTATAAAATTTTAAGAACATGACAGTTGTATTTTGATGATGATTGAATCATTTCTCGAGTTATGTCAACTATAGCAATCGGTTAGTAAATTTTGCAATCGGTTAGTTGATTGTAATGTTCCATAGAAATCCTAAAAATGCCCTAGTGTGTTTTGACAAGGATTGAATAACTACTAAGGGTCGTATCAACTACTTCAATCGGTTAATAAATTTTGCTTAAAAGAATGCCTAAATTCAATTGATTAGTATGATCTAAAAACATAATAACCTAGTTATAGAATCCCGTTAAGCAAGAGGACTCCTCAAACAATAAATGAATGATCTATAAAGAGACACTTGGCCACCTAGAAAATAATCACATAAATAAAACTTTGAAAACATTTGGCATACCTTGTTGGCAAGAAAATTCCTGAGCTTCCAATTGGACTCCTTTCTATTAGCTAACCACAAAATTATCTAGGGACAATTGGCACTTTTTCAATAGGTGGAATCCAAGATTTTTCTTTACAATAACTAAGAAATTCGTCCATAAATAGGGGATGCCATAGAACACCATGCAAAGCTCCCCAAAATACTATCATTGCATTTGAAATAAAGCCCTCTCCATATATATATATATGTATATATATATAAAGAATCCCCAAATAGAGCATCACTTTGATTAAAAAAATCAAGATTTTGAAGGTGTTTCTCCACTTAGAATTGTCAAAGAATCCTTGAGGAAAACAAGACAAAAGGTGAGTTACCAATGTTTTGATTTCCTTTAACATGCATGAATTTTAAAGAAGAGCATGTATTTTGATGCATTACTATGACAAGAAACAAAATGTTTTATTGCATTTGAATCACTAGTGTTACCATATCTGTCTTGTATTGGCTTTTCTTTGCTTTCTTTTGATACTATGAATTATCTAATGATTCCAAGATAGGGATGATTAGCATGGTATTTGCTTTGTATTTGTAATGCTCTTTGCTTAAAAATCTAGTAAGGGTCAATCGGAATTAAATGTGGATCCACTCAATATTATGTTGACATGATCAAATTGCCATTGGACGATATAATTGCGTGCTACGGGCAGTAAGTAATCTAGTGAGTGGGGCCCTCTTATCCTTTCAAAGGTTTGTCCATTTTATGTTTCTTGAACTTGTGATTTCTTGTAACAAAGAGGCAAATCAAAATATTGTGCTACTTATTGAGTGCATTGTACTCACTCTGTGACTTTCCATTTTGTAGATGATAAACCGAAAAGTTTATGAATGGCAAGCCAAGGAGTGGAGCATGTCCTCATATCAAAGTGGAATATTGCATGTTGTGGAAACCGACTTGTAGAGTTACTATGAGGATGTACCATGATTCCTAATGTCTTTGGGAACCACTTAAAAGTTTGTGCTTACACACATTCTCACTTGTATCATGATAAGTTTATGATGGATAAACTAATGTTTTTTACTTAATATAGTGGTTTAACAAGATGGTGATAGGAGGATAAATATGAGCATAGGTATTTACATATGTAAGGAAAAACTTAGGATGTAATATAAGGATAAAAGGAAGACTTTTGTATGGATTGGAAGCCTAATTTTCCATGCAAAGGCTTTCAAATCCTTTGTTTCAGTAAGTTGAGCAATAAAATGTCTTTGTAGTTTATCGTGTGTACTTAACCTCCAATTTTAATGTAGGTATGAAAAACAACCAAGATAAGAAGCCAACTCCACTTAGTAACAATATGAAAAGCTTATAAGTAATCTCGTATAAAAGCAAAAGAATTTGCTACGTCACTCTAAGGTTACCTCATTGTTAATCGAACTTAAGATAGAATAAAAATATTAAGAAATATTACACTGACTCATTGAAATTGAATGACTTATTAAATTGGCACGTCTTGTCACGCCCCACTAATTTCCACTTATTTAATAATATCTTATATTAATTAACGAAATCTATAGTGGAAGCTTTCATACAAACGGTGCGGACGGGACATACAAAACAATCAAATTATTATTGCCTTTACATTTGATAAGGTTAATTGTTTAAACTAACAAGTTATTTAATTTTAAAGAATCATTTTAACTAGGTTTCTAATATAAAGAACACCACAAAATTACATTAAATGGGTGTAATTCATTGATTTACCTAGTCAAGACAAACTATTGGTAAGCTTTTAGACTGAAAGAGAAGTTTCCAATAAACACAAAACCATTTATACAAAAATATATCTATAGAGAGGTGGCCATACGTATTAATACAAAAGGTAATAAGTTCTTAATTGCATTCGTAGTAGCTTCAAGGACAGGTTTCCACTACATGCAAAACTCTACTCCTGTTCACGAGCATACTAGGACTCATGGCTTGGCTTGCTTTCCAAATATCGTATCTTCAATCATCTACAAAAATTATAGAAGTAGGAAGTGAGTATGAAGTACTGAGTAATAAAACCCTTTGATTTACCGTTTACTTTAGAAATTTGTTTTCAAGAATACCATTGCATGCACAAAGCTTTTAAATGCACAAAAGGGCCTTATCACTAGTTAAACTACTACTTGTGGTGTGTACAAGCATCATATCATTCAATAACAATTCAATCATGGCCATGTTCAATTAAGTGGATCCGCATTCGAATCTCGGTTGATCCGTACAGGAATTCCACAAAGCAATACAATACAAAGCAAATACCACACTAATCACGACGCTCTTCCGATCTAGATGGCTCCTAGTATGGCAACAAAGCATAGACAAGACGGGTAGAGCAACTAGTTTTTCAAATATAGTAAATCAATCTTTCTTTCTAATGCATCAAAATCCATATTTATCTCATGGAAGACTTTAATGAAAAGACATGCTTATTGTATCAAAACATCATAAATGCTCAAAAGGAATCAAAGTAGTACTTAATCACCTTTTTAACTTGATTTTCCAAATATTCTTTAATTTGTTGGCAAATGCCCTCAAAACCTTCAATTTCCTTGATCAAAGCGGTGCTTCAAGTTGTATTCATTATATATATGAAGAGGGATTATTTCTAAGTACAAAACAAGTGTTTGATAGGTTTTAATGAGTGTTTTTCACCCTTACCATATTTTGGACGAATTTCTCTAAAATGAAAAGGTTTTGAGCTTTATCAATAAGAAGCAAATTATGAGAGGACGGGCCAGAAGATGTATTACTTACTATAGCTTGATTTCCCAATAGCCCGAGGCTTCCTTTGGACGTGGAAAGGGAGAAAGGAGAGGAGAGGTTAGGTTGATTGAAGAAATCCCCGGCTAACCCCCTAATTATAACATTAGAAAATATCTGGATTTAGTTGTTTTTAATAAACTTTTGAGTTCTGCCAACCAGAACACGACACATGGCGCAACGTGGAGCCGTACACTTGGAAGGCAGGGCAATGGCTGGAGCAATCCTTAAACTTTGTGTTGTCTTATGACTAAGTCATAATGTTTTGATTGATGTTACTTGAATCCTTCCACTTAATAGGATTTTACAATTAGATTATTAACTTCAAGCCATTCTAACTAATAGCCACATTTTTTACCTCTAGGCTCACTTGAGTAACAATTCTTTAAACTCTTGTCACATTTCAAACGGTTATTCGATCATTGTCAAAATAACACTTGCATTATCAATAGCAAATTCATGTGGTTATTCAATCATTATCAATACATTGTTAATAACCACATTCAAATTCCAATTCATTGTCCAAATATCGATGATGTTATTAATAATCATGTTCTAATTCTTGACATTTATGTGCATAACATTCTTGCAATAATTCAAATACGATTACATTGTCATATTTCAAATTTTTGTCATTCAATTGAGTGGCAACTCTCAACTTTGCAATTCAATACAATTATATTGTCACATTCTATTTCTTGGTATTCATTCGAGTGACAAATCTTGTAACTTTACCATTGATGCAATTCATTTTGATCACTTTGTCATAATCTTATAACGTTTCAATTGATGCAAATCCAAGTAAGTATTCAATTATCATAAATATAACAATTACATGCTTAAAATTTTGCGGGATGTTACACGTCTCGTCCCTCGTTAGTATTATAATTTTAACAAGGCAATATAAAAGCTTCTGCTGCTAAATAGAATAATGATAGAACAATGGGGGTGTGACATACAAAAACTAAACTTATGGTCTATTATATATCTGATGTAGATTTGATTCGATTTGTTTTAATAGAATATTTGATTCAACGCTCATAATTTAATGCAATATGATTTGACAATGCAGAGTATGGACCGTATCTTATTGGATTCCTAATGGCATCAATGTAGGTGTTACAAGAACTGCCTTTGATGAATATAGAGATGTGAAATATAATCCGATGGTCTATATTTAAAGAAATGTTGTCATACAATGTGTTATATATCTGACATATATTTGATTGTAATTTGGTTTGACAGGATAATTGATCTAACGCTCAAAATAGAATGAGATCTTATCTGACAGTGCAAATTACACATCTTGTCTTCTTGGATTCCTAGTGGCTTCCCTGAAATTTGCTATTTAAAGTGGCTAGTGGATAATCAAATGCACTAGCATTATATTATTCAAGTTTTAGATCTAATATGAGTTTTTACTTGGGAGATCCTTCGAATATAGCTTTTAACGCCTCATCTTCCTCCTTTGAAGGCGACAACTTTGGTGCCATTTTGACGCAAGAGATTGAAGATATCGATGAAGAACAACATATGCTTTTTTGGCAGCTCCAAACCAATGCTTATGTCGTCTCCCAGTACTCTCAACAATTCAAAAACACATGATGTGGAAGTTCGATTCATGGCCATGTAGTTTACAATCGTGGTCACTGGTCAATGTTTATACAATGACTATTTTTTAGAAGTGCCATTGTACAATGAGGTGATGTCCAAGCGGC
This sequence comes from Nyctanthes arbor-tristis, assembly GCA_963692815.1. Taxonomy (NCBI): domain Eukaryota; kingdom Viridiplantae; phylum Streptophyta; class Magnoliopsida; order Lamiales; family Oleaceae; genus Nyctanthes; species Nyctanthes arbor-tristis. The sequence continues at coordinate 59,953 of CAVNYN010231267.1, forward strand.
ACTTTTAGATGTCACGTAGGCTGTTTTTACGAATTATAGATGCTGTTCAATCATATGACAATTACTTTGTATAGAAAGTTGACATACTTGGCCGACCCGATACTACAAAAAATTTATGCTTTCCCTACGAATGTTTTCGTAAGGAGAGGTCATTTTTTGTAGGCTAAAACTTTTCCACAGAAAATCATTTTATGGTGAATTTTGTGGCGCAAACCTCATGGGGAAAGGGTTTAGCCGAAAAATGAAAAATTTTGTATGGAAGTATTTCTGCCTGCAAGCCCTCAACATACAAATAGGATCTGTTGGTTAAATTCTCCCACGACAAATATGTTCATCGAGCTAAGTTTTTTCCCGACGAAATAATTTTGTATGGAAAGATATAAACATACAAAACCTTTACCTGTTAACAAAATTTGTCGGCTAAATTCTTTTAGGACGAAATATATTTGTCGAGAAAAGCTATTTGTGCAGACATTTATTTTAATTTGTAGCCTTATGTATACTCCGACACACTCGCATATAGTTAGTTTTACCGACTAAATACTACTTCTCTATACAAAACAAATCTGTGTATGGAAATTATTTGTTGAAATTCCCATAATTTGATCCCAATTAAAAGAATTCATAATTATATATATTATTAATTGAATACATATGAAAACAGTTTTTTCATAAAAAGAACATGATATCTAACCATGGGTACGTATCTAGATGAGTAATTGTTTCCATAAAAGATTACACAATAGATTACACAATACCTCCTCGTACAATAATCATTCTACTCATCGTGAACAAATGATATCACCCTCATATATACTACTGAAGTGTGCATTGAATTGTCACCCAAGAACCTTCAATTTACTTTGCAGCTTTTGCTATATATATGTACAAGCAATTCTTTCTAGTTCCATTGTTTTCCATACTTCTAAAATTAGTTGAAGATGTCCCAATCCACCAATTTGATATCATGGATTCAAGTCTGCATTTGGATCGCTAACCAGCTTCCTCCTAATGTATACAAGACACACCTTTCTCTTTAATGCAGCACTGATGACTTGTAGTTTGCTCTTAGTTTTGAAAGAGGACCATCATTCCTCGCCTGCAAACGTTCAACACATAGCATCCATGTTAATTAGGAATGACAAGTATATGTGAAAAATTAGAGAAGCATCTATCATCAATATACATCTATGGTAACAATGTAATAAGAAATAATTGTTATCAGCATGTATACGTTGTAAATATTATCCAATTAATATATTTCAAACCAAACAGAAAACAAATGATGTTCATTTGAGATAATATTAAATAATGAATATTGCAAGATCCACAGCATGATTCATCTTTAAACCATTACCTGTTTCTCCATGTGCAAAGCAAGTTGCTTTTGTTCATTGGGAAAATTATTGGATTAATGATGGCTCAGTAGTTTCACGATAGACCTAGAGGAATATATGTATGAACCCCAATTTAATTGGGATCAAGACTAGCATGATCTCTACATAGAACTTTATGAAATTCCAAGTTTGTCAATGCTAAGTAATCACTTCATCATTTGACACTTCTTTATTCAACCCTGCATCGAAGACAAATTCATGCTTCTCCAGATATTCTTTTAGTTAAACTTGGAAGGATTTATCAATTTGAGAAGAGAAAACTGATGATATATATACTTTCAGTAAATATGCTTAATTAAAAAGATATTTAAGAAAAAGAACTATGTATCTGACCAATAACAACTTTGACTTCAGAATCTTTCTCTTCCGTCAAAGAAATCAAAGAGCATTCAAGCATGAAAAAGATTGAAATAATTTTTCAATATTGAAGAGAACTTTCTGTTCAGGAAGAATAATACAACCAATGGAAGAGCTACATTTTTATGGTGCCACTGTTATTCTTCCAAAATAATGTGGCTGCTTATTGCTAATTATAATAGACCAGTCTAAGATGAAGATCTAATAGTTCACATAAAAAATTCCTAAAATAATTTTAATAAGAAAGCAGAATGTTTGAGGAAGGGGAAAAAAATCTAGAAAGTATGCTAGCTAAATACAAAGTCTATGAATGGATATTACTTTGGATCCCTGTCATGAAGCAAAAAAGTAAATGTACTCTCTCTTCCCACTATTTATACTAGGATGTCATATTTATAATTGATCGAGTTGTTGTTTAGAAATCACCAAAATTTTTCTCTTGTTAACCCACTGTAATTTCGTCAAATTTATTCCAATAAATTCTAGCTGCAATTAATTTCAACTTAACTAAAGCAAACAACACATTTTGAAGGAGAAAATAAAACAGGAAATAGCACTAACCACAGCTAAAAGCAAGTTGTTTTCGACCAAAAATTGCTAGTAACAGAATGAGTTGGATTTTTGTAACAGAATGAGTTAGTAACTTATAGGAAACTACAGTTCCAAACCATCAAACATATTCAAAAAAACAATTATAAATAACAGGCAAGTAAATATTTTTGAAGAAACAAATAAGCAGGATGACCAAAAATTGTGCAAACCTTAAGTCGTGTCTCGTGAACTACTAGAGAACTAGAATCCCTTTCAATCATCTCCATAGGGGGATTTGTCAATCCATTATCATGTGTTTCGATAGTATGTATGCACTTCAGCCTTGAATTCTCTATATATTTCATTGAATAGTCTGTCTATATAACTTGCCAATTTTGAGTCTTTCAAATCTATCACAAAGTTTGTCTGGAATGTACACTAATTAGAAGGCAAATACATAAAGAAGGCAAATACACTTTATAACCAAAAATTCTAAGCGATTAGACAATATTGATAGACTTACTGAACTTATCATACACTAATCAGAAGTTACTCTCTCAAGGTACGTAGTAATCACTGTTATCTTGTCAGTTATCACATAGTTTAAGTTGAATGCATATTCTCATTAACTGAAGTGACATATCTATTTTTGTTGCTTGACTTGCCAATATCATTTTCTAAGTATCATTGTTCTGCTTCTAATACTTTGTCAAATGTTTAGTCCAAAAAGGCCTTTTCCCCCCATTTTTCCAACAATTTGTCTTACAACAAGAGATAACATAGTGTTGGCATCATATCACATGAAAAGGAAATATAAGAATTAAATATATGAGTTCTTTCAAGCTAATTTGGCATTTACATTTTACAGATGAAACTAAAGAAGGAGAAAATAAGAGAAGAAACTCACTTTGATTCGATTTGAATTGAAGGAAGCTCTGTTATCTACACTCTTTTTGCACCAACTAAAAGATACATAAATTACTTATTAAATAAAGAATGCCAACAGATTCTTGAATAAAATAACTGGAACTAGAAACTAAAGAAAGATATATATAACTACAATAGAGAAAACACTAATAGTTGCTTCTCGACTTGGCTGTTAGAGAAGAATTAAAGAAAGATAAGTTTGTAAGCACAGAGGACAGAAATTTCTAGATTCCGAATAGGTACAAGATGGCTATTTCTTTTGACATGCTTTCTCTAATCGTATGCAAGCAACAAACTTCAAAATAGTAAGTTAACTCATAAGGAACATCAAAATCATTTATTTCTGGCCTTTAATAGATCGGAAGAGCGTCGTAAATCTGTGAAAAAATTTTGCCTAGAAGAAAACATAGAAGCAGGGCATATCCCTTCGCATAGATGAATTTTATTGCAAAAACAACAATGTGAAGGAATTATCAATAATGGAAGAAGTAGAAAGAGGAAAAGAGCAAACTAACTTACCTTTCACTGGGAATGATGGCATCAGCAAGACAGCAACCTCCTGCCAGTGTTTCAGCCGGAGATTCCCACGGTTAAGCTCCACATAGTACGATCTCCACGCCTCAATTAGCGTCCGCGCCACCTCTTCTGACCAGCAATCCTCCCATGCGGATAACCCCAGAGCCCGAGTGGAAGCAAGACTCTCCGCCTTCAGCGTCTCCAGCGAAGACTCGGTTTTTACAGTAGGTGGCGGAGGTAGAGTAAGAGGAGGAGATGGGAGTGCAGCGCCATTCTCATCGTCGGACATGGCGGCAATGTGGTTGGAGGTGGTGGTGGACTGCGACGGCGAAGCGGGAGGTGATCATAGGCGCAGAAAAAGAAGAATCAATCATTCCTTAAACTGAATTTGAAGTAGACGCGCAGACATGAACAACGCGATTTGAACTTTCCCCAAACTAAGGTGGAGCGTTTTCTGCAACCTGGAGCTATTGTGATTGAACGTGGCTAGGGCAAAAATAAGAAAAAGGAAAAATTATTGGGAAAAAAATAAGAGGGAAAATTAGGCGGGTTTCCTCTCTATTTTCTATTTTTTATTTTTTTGATGAATTTTTTCCCAAATAGGTGGAGAGTTTTCTTTAAACTGGAGCAATTTTTTCATTGAACAACAAAAAGAAGAAAGAGGGAAAATTATTGGGAAAATATATTAGAGTGAAAATCAGGCGGGCTTCAATCCATTTTATTTGATGAAAATAATACTATTAATTATCTTTTCTATTTTTTTTGTCAAAAAATTATCTTTTCTATTTTTTATCTTATTCTACAATTCTCATTTTTGTATGAAATTTAACTTTGTGGGCTGAACCTTCATGGGAATAACATATACAACTATGAAATATTTTGTTTGTATGGAAAATGTTACTCTACTTACAAATTGGACTTCGTGGGTGGAATTTTTGTAGGAAAGGAGCACATTACACAAAGTATTGTCTTTGTATGGGAAATATAACTCTGTATACAAATTTTATTTTGGAGTAAGATTTTTTGTAGGATAAGCACAATATTCTTGTAGTTCGAGTTATCTACTTAGCAAAAAATAACTGCAGCGATATGGATCTTCTCATACAATGTGACTACAGATGCAATGGACAAGTACTTTAAGATTGGTAAATCTACTGCGATGGAGAGATTAAAGAGATTCTGTCGGGTTGTAGTGGAGGTATATGGTGATAGGTATCTTCGATCTCCAAAAGAACAAAACATTATAAGATTGCTCCACATCAGAAGACAGCATGGATTTTCTAGAATGTTCAGTAGTCTTGATCATATGCACTGGAAGTGGAAAAATTACGCAATGGGTCAGTTAAGAGTTATGCCGGACATATTAGACGTCAAACAATCATTTTGGAAGTCATAACCGACTGCGACTTGATGACTGTGACTTGTGGATCTAGCACGCACATTTTGGTATGCAAGGTTTGAACAATGATATTAATGTGTTGGGAAAGGTCTTATCTATTTTCTGAACTTGCCAATAGAATAGCTCCTCCTGCTAACTACATCATACAAGGAAAAGAATTTACTATAGTATACTAGCTATCAGAAGGTATATATCCTAAATGGGCCACGGTATTTCAAACAATTCACGACCGCAAATTCTGAAAAAGAAATACTTTGTAGCTAGATAGGAAAGCTATAGGAAGGATGTAGAACGAGCATTTAGTGTTCTACAATCAAAGTGGGGAATAATCTCTGGACTAGCAAGCGTTTGGAGCAAGAGGCACCAATCACAAATCATCAAGAAGTACCCGCCCCAGGAGTGGAAATGGCACAAGATGAACATGTTCGATTTCAAGAATTCATGACATGTCATCAATAAATCAAAAAGATAAGACAGCACATTATGCACTTCGAGATGCCCTCATCGACCATCTTTTTAGTCGGCAATGTACACATGTTATTTGTCGTACCTTTTATCATTTTGTGGTGACCTTGCTATATTTTATTTTTGAATGGATCTTGTAGTCTAGTGTCTAAATGAATGTATTGATTCAATGCAAGTCACATAAAATGTTTCTTTAATTATGTTCGGTAATTAATATGATGCGTAATTATTTATTTTTTATAATATGTTAATGGTTGGATATTAAAGAAAAATAGAAAAAATGGTTATAAAGAATATATAGAGTATTTGAGTTGGAAAAGTTTTTTAAAATAGAAGTTACTGCATTGTACTTTAAAGCTTTTTTGAAACTCTTTATTTTTTCCTATTATAATTTCACCTACTATGATTTGACTGTTGATTTGACAAATATTCAATAATCACCACACATTTCAAACTTCAATTAAATCTTCACCACTCATTTCCACTCATTATAAATTCAAAAAATAAAGAGCTTCAAACAAAGCTTTAGGGTATTAGTGTTGTAAAATACATGAGGTTGAGGATGGCCTTAGAATAAGCTCGCTTAATACATTCTTGAATTGGGATCTTAATGATTCTGTATTTATGGGAGAGGTCCAATATCTATTCAATTTACATACTCTCTAGTCTCTCTATCCCATTTATTTATATACACCAAGTTTGGCAAAATTTTAAACAAGAAAACAAGAATTTTTAAGTTTAAATGGGGAGACAACTAGGGTAAAACCTTTGATTGATAGATGGAAATGATAACACAACAGTAGAAGGGCCAAGGTCCTTTATGTTGCCCACCGTGAAAATGGGCTTTGCAGGTAGCCCACGTACACTTCTTCATTGACTAACTTGTGCTTGTGCGCCCGAGTACATACATAAATATATATTTATATAGCATACATTAAATATATATTTATATAGCATTTTGTTTTACAAATGAATAGTACTAGCAACTATTACTATTAAAAATTTAGTGTATCTGATGAGTAAAACGATAGTAAACCAAATATGAATAATCTAGCCAAGAAAATTTATATATTAATTCCAAGCTGGTGTTACAAATTCATTCTTAAAAGGTAGCAATGCAAACTTAGTTATTATTTGCTTTTTAATTTATTATTATTAAAATCAATTCAAACAGTATTACTATCTATACCCACAAAAGATAGACCTATTAGTATTTCCATACTAATTTAGAATGTTTAGTTATTACTATTGCATTAAAATAAGTTTCATGTTATGCACTTGCATTTATTAATTTTTTTCCAGTAATCCACATTAGATATGGGCATTTCAACGTTTAATATTTCAACAAAAAAAAGGATTATGTATTTTGTACAACAGATGAAGAAAAGAGTATGGAATTATCTTTGCTGCCTCGAGATAGTAATAATTACATACATTAATATAAAACGTGCATTTGAATTAGGTAATTATTTAAGCCCTATCCCGAATTGCTTAATGCTCACTTGACTTTTACGGTATAGACGGACAAAGCAAGACAAACAACTAGTAGTATTAATTTTTTATTAATTTTTAATATTAATATAGTAATTTTCATTACCAATACTGTCATTGTTGTATCTTGAAAACTATAACAACATTTGTTCCATGTTTCTCTGCACACGATTACTCATAACATATACTGTTAATAGGATTTGTGAAGATTATTATAATTGGAGCATGTTTGCATATGGCAGTGAAAGTTACAAGTGAAGAAAAAGTTTTCAAGTTATTCCACTATGCCAAAAACAAGTTGATAATTTCTTATGACGACCACCAACGGCAGAGAATAAATATACCATGAGGAAAAAAAGAAAGTGCAAATGACAATTATGCTAGAAACTTATTAATGCAAATCATCTACACTGAAAGACGGTTTGAAAACCCACCACTTAATTTCAAGGCCCCCAAATTTGGTCTACCAGATATTCGCGAAATTCCACCCATTCCGTAGTGTTAATTATACCTACGCCTCTATTTCAGCCCTTGTCGGGTTGATGGATGCATCTAGTTTACGAGGAATATAGTCTGGCCTCTCTGCCCGGGAGAACGCGAGATTTGGAATGGTATACAAGTCGCGTATAAATTTGTAGATGCCCATTGTTGCTACAACAATCCGGGATTGATCCTCAATGTCATAGTCCGGCTTTTCACATTGGATCTTTAAACGGTTTTTCCATACGCCAAAACTCATTTCCACAACAATCCTGTGTGACGAGCGCCAATAGTTGAAGCTCTCCTCGCTAGAGCACGGTGCTCGCTGCTTTACGGTTGAAGCTAGCCATATTAAATTCTTGAACATGGTATTGTAAAAACCGTCCTCTGAAAGTGCTATGAACTCTGGCTTGTTCTAGAAGCCAGAGTCAACCAAAAAGAACTTTTATCCCTTTGGCATAGGAAATGTAGACACTGGGTAGTTCTCTAGTGCATCCCTCAACAATCGTGCATCATCACATGACCCTTCTCATCCAGCTGTAGCGAAAATAAAGCACATGTTGAAATCTACTACTGCTAGTACATTTTGCGTCAGCTCTTCCTTTCGATTATGGTACTGTTTCTGGTATTCGTAAAGTGGCACACATGGCACATGTGTCCCATCAGGAACACCAGTGCAATGCTGGCACCATGCAAATGCAAATTAGTCAACTTAAGCGAACTTTTTGAAAAGAAAGGAATATGAAATGTACTTGTAAAAGGAAGAAAAAAACATTACTGTAAAGAACCTTAAACATTTCACGGTCCAGATTGTTCGGCATGTGGAACCCTCCCTGTGGTTATATTGTGGATGTGGCATGATCTAGACATCCGCAAAATTTTTCAAGATGTAAAGTACATTGTGGAAGTGCCTGTTGATAGTTTCGATTGAGTGGCCAAATAAGATGTATGCCAACCTTTGGCATGCCCCGTGCCCAAGTATGAAAAGAATGATAGCAAAGCGCTTATTTGATTCAATGTGGTGTGAATCACGAAGCCCAAAGTGACTCTTTAGAATGTCTTAACAGTTTTGCAAAGGCTTCGGGCCACATCCTAAACAAGGTTAGGCAATCTTCACCACTGTCTTGCCTAAAGACTCTAGCTAAAAGACTTCTCCCAACATGGCATTGCTCAACCCACCTAGCCGAATTGACATAGTCGAGGTAGTCAAGCGTGTGTCCAGTAACATGGTAAAATTGAAACCAATCGGTGTCATCGTCTCTAAGAAGGCCAATGTCTCGAAGCAATTCCTAGATATCCATAGCTACTATGCATAAGGTTATTGATTCCAATGAATTTAATATGCGTATACAAATTTGGAAAAATGGTCTCCCCTGGTAAGAAAGGGCATGCATATACTTTTTTATAATCTCTCAATAGATCACGTGCCAAACAATAGCCTATGACTTCAATATGTATAGGTGTGTAAGTACTGGCAATTACTGCTTTATAAAAACTAGTTTCTGTAAAAGTGAGTCATGTACATATGTTGCTATTTAGACACCATTTAATATGTTTGACATTACTTGGTTCTCCTCCCTTCACAGTTTGGGAAATGTAGGTACATGGTACATGCTTTAATACGAGTTGGGCTATTTGAAATAAAATACGTGGATAAAAGTCGAACAAACTTGCATATATCACCTCATTGACTAGGTGAGTTGGTTTATAACAATTATAGAACAAAGGCAAGGCAAAAGCATGTATCAAAAATTTGTAATTAGAACGAAATAATTTATATCAAATTAATTAAAAATTTGTGGACTTAGAACAAGAATAGTATCTTTGTACATATATGTGGCCATTGCAGAATCAGTGCTGCCTATCTTCAAATATTTACCTTACTCGTCTTTTTAGACAAAAATGGAAGCTTTTACTACTGTTTTTCCTAGTCATTTTCTGAAATAGACATGGGGATGGTACTTAGCTTAAACTATTCTTGCTAGTCCTTTTCTGAAAATAGAGATAGGGATGGAACATAGCTTTAACTATTCTTGGTAGTCCTTGTCTTAAAGAAACTATTCTTGCACATCAGTGTATGACTCTAAAACATTTGCTTTAAAAAAAAGGATAAAGGTATAAAAAATACTTTAAAAAGTTACGAATTGATGAGCTGTTAGAGCAGTTTCACTCGTGAAATAAGTAGTCAAGTTTCTTTAAACATATGCTTGCTTGTACTGAAATGGATAAATGGAACTTATGTATTAAGCCAAGTTGGAGTGGTTTAGTGAATATAGTAAAGAGAGATGGTGCCTCTAGCCCACATTTGAAGAATTAAATTTTTTAATTTTTAATAACAAAAACATCTAATATTTTGTTAATATTCTTGTTATGCTTTTCGGCTTTAGCAATGATTTCTATAAAGATGAAAGTGTTGTTAAACTTCAATCTACCCTTAAAACTATAATCGTAAGCATCACAAAAATGAAAAATTATGTACGTATGCAAACTTTAATTCATGCTTTATTAGATTGTTTAATTTCTCTATACTAGTATTTTGTTGCGTGTTTTATTATATTAAATATTTATTTATGTTTAGTTTGCTTAGTTGTCATAGAATCAAGGAAATAGTTCAAAAGAATCAAGTTTTGGGAGTACTTTGCAAGAGTTTTAGAACACGGCACCAAAATGTTGGACAACGAAACGTGAAGGGCCAAAAAGGAAAAGGAAAAAAGGAGACATGGTGCGGCCGTACCACTTGCTATTGTGCCCGCACCAGAATTGTTGAAACTAGGTAGAAGAGGCAGTGCGGGCACACTACCTGTTGATGTGCTTGCACTACATTATGACAATCCAGGTAGAGTAGCCTGTGCGGCCACAGTGCATGCTTGTGCGGCCGCATAGCTGTCCTAGGCAAGATTTCTTTAGTTTTCTTAATGCTCTAGTATTTTTTTTACAGTCGTTTCTTGTAACTGAATTTTCCTCATTCTTTTAGGGTTTTTTAGACTTTATATAAGAGTGTCAGAGTCTATACCCTTTTCAATTGAGCACAAGTTGAATTTAGAGGTCACACTAACTAGATTAACTAATTAGAAGAAACCATTTTGATACTCTAATATATAGAGTGTCATATCACCTTACACATCCACCAAATCAATACTGAAAGGGACGGGGTAGGGGAGCCGAATAGTAAATAACAATCAAAATCTCATCTCGCAAAGTCTTTCATGTTAAAAAAAAAGTAAAACACTCAGAGATGGCCTTTGGTTTCCATATTCACGTGTCTCTAGTAAGAACTCGAGCCGAAGAGCATCATTTGACCAAGACATGAAACTCCTTCACAACTTGGCTTCTCAGCCGACAGTTTTGTGCCATAAAATGCAAGTGCCTTGTCCTTCGCGCGCAATGTCTCAACCATGGAGAGATATTGATCAATGTACAGGATGGTATTTGCAGCAATCAACTTCTCAGCCGCCTCGAGGGATTCTACCAAAAGTTGTCATTAACTTGGCCTCCGCTTGCTAATGCCAGGGAAGTCAGTCCCAATGGACTTCAGCTTGGATCTGGAAGAACCTCTGGAGCTAGCCAGACTACCTATTGAACATCTAAGGTCGATAAAGCGCCCAACCACACCTACCATGCGTGATCTAGTGTCACCAACCGAGTTGTTTTCCAAGTTCAAGTCAAAATCGAAGGTCTTGTTAATGCCTTCAGACTTTGAACTAGCGCCAGCATATACCACATGATCCCCAGCTGTAATATTCGTGGCTAAAGTTTGTCCTCGTAATGGAGTAGTTCCTTTATGCCTTTTCTTTCTGCTTTCACCAAATCTGGTTGTTTCTGCATCATTAAAAGAAAGGTAGTAGCTTAAGCATGAAAAAAAAGGGGAAACATATACATCACAGGAAAGCTAGATGTAAATACATGAAAATAGCACTGATTAGGGACGTGTGCTCTTCCGATCATGAGCAAAAAAGTTTTTCATTGATCATTCATAATGGCAAAACTATAAATAATGTTGTTGACTTGAAAATATATTTAGTTGGTTGAAATTGGAGAAATTTCAAGCCCTTGGCTCTGTCTAATTTTTGGAAACATGAAACTTCAAGAAGAACGGGTGATCTTAACAATTGGAGTAATAGTATTATATTTCTTTTCTTTATCCTCAAGAAGAAGACTCTTCACAATAGAAAATGGTGGAATGAAATTAGTGTTGCCAAACTATAGTATAAAATAGTATTATGTTTCTTTTCTTTATCCTTAGAACAAACAACATGTGCCACACTATAAAATGCCCTGTTTTCCTCAACAAATATCTATTCCAGCAGTTAAAAATACCGGCAAACTTCACTAACCCATCTCCCATAATTTTCATCTATCTATCACAAATCATAATACAATATACCAAGCAGAAAATAAACCAATGGCAGTTGAATGAATAAATTCATTTTAGCCCTTTTATGCTCATGCAAGGACAACAATTTAATAGAATACAAATAGGCATAGACATGTATTACAATAATTGGTCAATCATAATGCCCAAGTATGGAAAATAATAATACTTCACTTTTTAATCAAGCTTTTAATCCCAAAGCCAAAAGACTCCATTTATTATCCTTCGCTCAGTTTAATTTATTCACTAAAAGCACCTACTTTTGCCAAGCAACAATTGCTTGTTTCACAAACAGAAAAAAGGTTCTACCGAAAACGGAAAACCTAGAGGAGCAAATTAGCAATTTCACACAACATATCTATGTGGGATGCAAACTTCACATAGCTAATATCTAAAGAAGCTCAAACTGTATTAAAACAATCGCAATTAGATATATGTTTGATACAGAAGTAACCAATTACCAAACACTTTAAGTTGATACCAGTCCATGATCCAGTAGTAGTATTGTATAGCATCAAAAGGATTGACAATTAAAAAGCTATGAAGTTTATAGTTAGTTTATCAATCTATACACATTCAGAAACATTTGCACATAAGATATTCATAATCATCACATTGCAACCAAAAGAATTAATCAAGAGGATACCTACATTGCACGATAGCATCATATGATCACCAACATAATAACTCAAGAAAACCAAGAAAAGCACATATCCCCATACAAGGAAATCAATAGAAAATAAGTTTTTTAGCTAATAAAATATGCAAAGTGAAGCAAAAAACACACTCCCGAGATTTATTTGGATCTGAAAAACTAATGCTACCAACAAAAGCTCAGCATTTGCAATAGAAAATCAAGAAAGCAGAGTCCAAGAAATAAAAAGGAAAAAATGCCATACAGCAAAAAAGGCAAATACTTGGATCAAAATATCAATCAAAGTTTACATGTTTGAAATATGTATTTGAAATTAATCCAAAGGATACATAGCTAGCTACATAATTAAAAGTTTTGATCAAACGAAAGAAAACATACCTTATTTGCTTCCGTCCACGAATCCTTGTCAGCGGCAATGTACCATTGTCCGGGTTGATGCCCAACCCGGTTTTTCCAACAAGGTGTCGGGCCTTCTTCCATCTATTCTTTTCAGCGGTACAGTGGTTTCGGCTTTCGCCATCCGTGCAGTCATCATTGAGGAAAGCTTTGTTCATTGCCTTCACAAAATGCTTTCAAATGTATGGGCGTTCATGCACCCCCTTCTCGTTACCAGTTTTCTTCTCTTCGACAGTGAGCTCGAAGAACTTCTACCGGCAGTCATCCCTCCAATTGTAGTTGGTCCTCTCTCTTTTGGATACCGCCTTTGTTTTTGTCTTTGTCATCGCCTTCTTAGGGGAGGGTATTGCGACTAGAGATCGATGCAAGGTTACAAGAAAGAAATATTAGAAAACAAAACCTTTAAACTCCGGCGAGTTCCCGTACCAGTGAGCATGAAGAAGAACGCTGACTAAAATCTACCATATTAACCTAACCTGCCACATTCTAGGATCCATTTCCTTCACACCCAACCATGGGGCTCGACGAAGTATCCTCCATTGGCGGAGTTGCAGCCTTGTCATCGGTGGCACGTAGAAATTTGGCCCAGCGGTTTTGGCTCTGCGACAACGGTGGTTTGTGTGAAAATGCAGAGTTCGAAATGGTTATTTGAGTCAAAATAGGGTTGTGGGTAGTCCGATAATTTTCCTTGAATTTGGTCAATTACCAGTTGGCCCACTATCAGGTCCAATCAATCCTATTTAAACCACACCAACAAATTTAACGGAAAAAATGGTCTTCCCAAACAAAGTGATTGTTCCCCCCTCTTTTTCCCCATTTTCTCTCTATTATATAACCTTGTTTTCACATTGAAGAGTTTATTTTACTCCTATATTATTTTACAAACATACCTTCATTTAATGTTATTATTATAGTTGTAACTTCTATTAATTTAAATATTATTATTCATCATTAAATAAGGTAAATTAAGAACATGATTTAGAAAATTTATTTTTTCAATAATAATGTAAAATGAACAAAATAATTGGAACAGAGGGAGCCTTTTTCTTTTTCTTTTAACAAGCTACTGTCTTCTCAGGTGTCGGCGTCTAGTAGCCATGCATTCTTCTCTTTTACTTGCTTTTTTAGGTGGTCAGAAAACTTTTGTTTTTCCATCATCATGAGTGTAACTTATTTTACTCCTCTACTAATATTACACAACACTATAATATTTGGGCAAAATAAGCTGTTTTATGGTGGCAAAATAAAATTTTCGTGTGTGGTCGCAATGGTAGGCCTGCTTTCCATCTCCAGAAGAAAATTGAAAAATATTTGACAAAGAAGAAAAAAGGTAAAAGAAAATGTTGGAGTTGATAATAACTTTTATTATGAAAAATAAGTAATAAAGGCAAAAAGAAAAGCTGAACATTTGCCATGTGTAATGCTCCCAAGGCTGTGCAGCCTACCAAATTGTAAATAAAGGATCATCTCGACTGCTCCATTCATTGGGAATTCTCATTTTTATTTTTATTTTTTTTAATCATTCATTCTCAAATTCATTAAACTATGTTCTAGGTACCTAAATCCTACACATGTACAGCTGATGTGTGCCCATTGTGAATTACGTATTTTAATTGACCATGTTAAGGTTTGATCAATTATTTAATAATAATACATGAATTACCGTAATCTAAAAATATCTAGGCAAAACTTAAGCATTTTATTTTATTAACGAGTCATGTCCTTTTTAATAGTAATCACTCACATATTGTTTTATTCGAAGCAAGTTGTGTCTTTTATGTAAAATTCTTGTATGACAAGTACAGGGTATGGTTCTGACACAAGGACGAGTCTTGTAATGTAGCGGTCAAAATAAAGGCATGTATCCTAGATATTTCTCCACGTGCCATTTATGTGTTTTGTCACGAAGTCTCTTCTCCACTTATAAAAGTAGAACTCCTTCCATGTGTAACTCAAGAAATCCTTGAATATTAATAATAGATTTTGTGTTCCTACAAAATCATTGATTACTAAAAACACGTGCAGTACGGACATGTATAGAGTAAAATGATTTGTAATTGCACTTTTATAGTGATCCTATATAGGCTTACTCTCTACAAACAATACAATGAATACAATTTATTAGTAGATGGGTAATGAATTAGGTTGCTAATATATTTCGATCTTATGAAATGCGTGAATAGGAAGTATTTATTTATTTTTTCTTCAAAAAAATAAGGTGAAATGCTTAATTATTATTATATAATAAATATTACTTATCATTAGGTATGTTTTCCCATTACTAAAACAGAAATGTAAAAACTATTATATATTGTCTATCTATATTAAAAAAAAAAATTACAGATCTTCTTCCTCCAATTCAATTTTACCACGATCAAATACAAATAAAAAAAAGAAGAAATTAGTTTGTACGTTTGTCATTCCATCTTTAAAATTCTTTGTATTGTTTTTATAATCTACCTTTTTTCTAACAAATGCCATTTACTCAGGAATGATAGCATTAGAATATTTTCAGTCATTTACTACTTTTTACTATGAATATGAATCTTATAGTCAATTTTTATGTGGAAAAGCACTATCTTAGTTGTGGTTTTTATTATTACTATTACTATTATTATTATCTTCATCATCATCATATTATTATTATTATTAATACTAAAAACGAAAATCCAAATTTTTGTAAAAATTTAGAAAGTGGAAAACTAAAATTAGGAGTGGAACTAGCAATATCTGTAGTGTAATTATCATTTCTCCTAGACCTACACAATCAGTTTATGCATTCATTCATTTTTTGCATTCCAATACATCAACCAAATTGTGATCATCCCCAGAATTTGCTTTGTTTCTCTTAAAATCAACACCAATATCACGCAAAAGGAAAATATATCTTTGAATCTATTCAAATCACCGACACTAATGGAGAACTCTGGTAAAGCGGAACCGATGGTTTTGTTTGTATATTTCTTTCTTATCTATTTGATTTTATTTTATTCGCATAGTAGTGCACTAAAAGAATACAGAGACGCGGAATGTCAACCTCTGTTTACTTTCGAGGCTACATGTTTCTTTTGCTTTTTGGGGTTTTTGAGTAATTTTAGGGTTTATTGCTGTTGCCAAGTGATTGTGTGCTTTTTGGTTACTTTAATTGGTGAGAATTTAATTCACAGACAAACTTTGCTGAGCATTGCTATGCTAATGCAGATGAATTAAGGTGAAAGAAGGAAGCTTCTTAACATTTTTTTTTCTGCTCAAATAAGTTTAGCAAAAGGCTCAGCTTTTCAATTCTGTTTGGAGACGATTAGTCTAAAGTTGGATAACGGTGGATATTTTCCACCATATGTACACGTACATTATACGTTATTAGTATGTATTAATTATATCTTGTCCAATTGTAGAGCACATGTTTTGTTGTCATCTATTTAATTGTATCTGTTGTTAGGTAACTTCTGCTTTGAGATGGTTCTGTAAGATGTCAGTGAATTTCAATTCTTGCATATTTACGCATTATCCTTAAGCATACTTGTTTGAGGATTACATTGTTTAATGATAAACCACAAGCTTTGCCACCGTTTAATTTCTTCATAAGCGTGAGCTAATTGTGTTGATGGAATTTGTCGTTGGGTAATTGGGTAGCCATTTCGTGTCCCAAGATGCCTTGCTCCCAGATAAATTATCGTTCTGCTTATGATATTCTGCAGGGAACCACCAGGATACAACAGTTCCTCCAGTAGAAGGTGTTGCAGGAGGCGGGACTGCTTATGGATGGAGTGAAACTGCAGCTCGTGATCCTACTGTACGAAAAGGGAAGATTGATCCAATGAAAGTTCATTCTTCAGAATTACTGCACGTGTGGTGCATGCCAAATACGGCTAATGTTGGACCCCAAGATATGCCGCGAGCACTGGAGCCAGTAAGTTTATTCAAATTATGATTATGCGTACTGATAATATGTCATGACAACCTTCTAAATTGATATACAGAGAATGGCATTAAAGTATGCAGTCTTCTTCTAAACTGATTTCTTGTTATAAAGTACAAGCAAGGGTATGAAAACATGCTTATGTCATATTTATGTGAAGGGACTATCGGGATCTCTTTGCCTATTCACAGATATCCAGAATGCACGTTTTCCTTGTTTTGAAAAAAATTCTTAAATGACACAAAGTAATTAGTGATATTTAAAAAATGGCATTTGTGATTTGATTTCAAAAATGACCGATATAGCAACAATTTAAGTATAACGGATCTAAATTCCCTCTCATCTCTACCACCCTCATTCTCCGTGTCCACCACCACTTCTCTATCACCTCCGACACATTACCAACCACCTCAATTCGAGTCCCTAACCCATAACAGGTTAGCAGTTGGCAAATTCTTTACGCAACAGCCACTGCCATCATGAGTAATAATGGTGAAGAATTAACAAATTCGAAATCTTCAACCAAACTCAAGAATTATGACATTGCATCCAATGCTTTAAGCCAAAAATTGATTCCACAATGTCAATGTTTTTAACGATGGTCCGTCAGACTAGTGCACGGAAAAGATGAAAATGAGCTGTCAGCACCAAGAACCATGATTATTGGTTTCTTGATTTTTCACCCAATGGCTGGACTTGTTGCAACTTAATATGGAGCTTCACAGGGGCAGCAATCTCTCCGGTCTCCAGTGCTCTTCGTTGGTGTTTGAGTTTTCTTCAAGGACGTGGCAAAATGGGTTTGGTTGAAATGGATCCACCCTGCAAACAGACATAGTCTGTGCAGTGTTGGAGCATTGATAGTGATTATGGGCTTGGCTAGGTCAGGGTTTGTTTCATGTACAGAAGAGGAAATGGAGGCAGTGGCAGTTGTGATGCAGAATGCTAGTTTCGTTGGTGTAGTGATGGTGGCGGGTTGTGGTGGATGTGAAATGGGATAGAGATGGAAAGTATTTTTCAGTTTAGGGGTAACATAAACTTTTTCTGTTAAGAAGTTGCTATTTCATTTTCCATAATAAGTGGAAATCTGTTCCTTATTAATCAAAAATTGACTTGTATGTTATCTCCTCTTTTCTGTTTCTTTTCGTCCTTTTTTTATAAGGAAAAAAAAATTTAATTATGCCCTTTTGGAATGTCCAATGTCATGTTCTCCTTGATAATGGTATGCCCTCTGGCTGTTGCTGTGTTCAATGTCCGTCAACCCTGTATATGTACATTGAACATTCTTCATGGCTGCTTTCTGGCTTCTTGTCATCAGCATCTTAGAGATTCTCTACAAAAATGTTTTCATAATTCATCTCTGTTTTGTATTGTTTTGTCTTCTGACACTGTTTATCTTGAAGATTTCTCTCTTGGCAGCTAGAAATGAGAGGGAAAGTGTACAAATAGCTGTACGTCCCAGATTTTCATGGGGTGGCTCTGGTAATGCTGGGACCATTCAGCTGCAGTGTACTGATCTTTGCTCCACTTCTGGTGACAGGTTTGCATCTTGGACATGCAAAAATCAATTCGCTTATAGTAAATGTGTCTAAAATTGTCATGTTGCTGATGATGCAGGCTGGTGGTTGGTGAATCATTGAAAATGAGGGAAGTGGTGCCTGTTTTAGGTGTTCCTGATGCTCTTGTGCCCCTAGAAATGCCAGTTGCTCAGCTAAACCTTTTTCCTGGGTAATGATATCTTTCACATTTAAGTGGACACTGGTCAGTTTACTAGCTCGAGAATTTGGGTAACATCAAATAAAAAGGTGACAGAAAGTTGTTGAATTGCAGAGAAACAACTGTAATTTGGCTTTCCATTGATGTTCCAAATGCCCAGCCCCCAGGTCAATATGAAGGGGAGCTTATAATCACGGCTACAAGAGATGTCGCAGAGTGATTGTCTTTCCTCTTTACTTCAGTTAATTATTAGTTTTTATGTATTGGATTTTTACATTCCCAGGATTTCTAAGCACATACCTTTTTTGGATATCAAAAGTAGTTTGGATGTCTAAGCGCATGGTTTTCTGCAGGTCTACAGCACAATGCCTTGGTAAATCTGAGAGGCATCAGCTGTACGGTGAATTGAAGAGTTGTCTTGATGTTATTGAGCCCAGTGATGGAAAACCACCAGATGAGTTGGTGAGTTCTTTTGTCACTTTCATATATCTAAAGTGTTGTTTTCTTAACCTTTTTATTTGTATGAGTGACTCATCTATTCCTGTTTTTTAGGTAGAAAGAGTGAAATTGGTGACCTCATGTTTGAGAAGAGTTCTTCTATCCCCAACATTTTCTGATTTCTTTTCGGATGATGGGGTGGATATAATGGATGAAGATGCCATTACGAATCTTTCAATACGGTTGAAGATAAGTCTGACAGTCTGGGATTTTGTTCTTCCTGCAACACCTTCCCTCCCAGCAGTTATCGGTGTATCCTGCTTTTTTAACTTCTAATTTTTATTTTGTTTGGACTCTTCTTCTTTTCAAATATGCATACAGTATACTGATGCTAGTATGGTGGAATTGATTGCTCTATTAACCTTAAACCATGATATGCTTTTTTCCATTTCTTCCTCTAAACTGATTTTGCGGTAATCATTTTTCACATATAATGTTGTAAATCATGGGAATTCTGTCAAAAGTGTATGTTTATCAGGATAGGAGCCCCCTATCCAAATTTACGTTTAGAGCTTGTTGTCTAGAGCTTTATCAAAACTAAAATTTAGGGGTAATTTACACCTAACGTCCCCAACCTTTCAAGTATTTTTAGATTACGTCCCCAACCTTTAATTTTCCTTCTGTGGGTCCTCAAGCTTCGAAGAAATTCCCAATTTAGTCCCTGGTGATGGAAACCGTCAAATTCGTCCGTTAAAGTCAGAGGCATTTTCGGTAATATATAAAAAATTAATATTTTAATTTTAAAAATAAAAAAGAAAAAAAGAGACTCCGTTTCCGGCAGCCAAAGGGCTGTCGGAGATTGGGGGGGGGGGTTCTTCCCCATGTGCTTGCTACCATTTGGAGGCCATTTCTAGTAGCCAAGGGGCTGGCGGAAATGGCAGCCCGGGAGGGGGGAGGCTCCCCCTTGCTACCATTTCCGGCCCCGGAGGGGCCCCTTCCCACCATTTTTAAAATTTTTTAAATTAAAATATTAATTTTTTATATATTACCAAAAATGCCCCTGACTTTAACGGACGAATTTGACGGTTTCCATCACCAGGGACTAAATTGGGAATTTCTTCGAAGCTTGATCTCCCACAGAAGGAAAATTAAAGGTTGGGAATGTGATCTATAAATACTTGAAAGGTTGGGGACATTACGTGTAAATTACCCAAAATTTAGTGAATCAATACCAACCACATTCTCCACAAAAAACAAAGTTTCACACTTGCCAATAATATTTCTTTACATTACCACCACACATTCTTCTATAAATTCAAAACTCTTTACCATAAAGTCCCCAGAACAAGCTCTTAGCTCTAATCTAACTATGATAATAAATTGGCAAAAAAAAATTTTAATATATTTTTTCCCCTTTACTGGTCCATTTCAGCTGCTTTACGTCTACCAATCCTTTTCCTTTTCCGTATTATGTATTGTACATCTATGATTATAGTGTTTAATGTATGAGTAGCAAATGTTATTTATGATTTATACGCAGATGGACCGTAACTGTTACCTTTAACATTAAAGGATGTTTGACTCTCAATATAATTTCACATTATAGTAAGGTAAAATGAATGGTCTAGATTTAATTGGAGTTTGAAATGTGCACTTGTAATTGAGTAGTGGTCAAATTGTTGGTAGGTTAAACTATAATGAGAGATTTGAAATGAGAATTAAACACCCTTTAAGTGAATAAAAGCTTGATGACCACAGCCTTAACATTATTCAGATCTCTGATACGGTGATTGAAGACCGTTTCGGTGTTGAACATGGAAGTAGTGAGTGGTATGAGGCACTAGATCAGCATTTTAAGTGGCTACTCCAATATAAAATCAGCCCATACTTCTGCAGGTGGGGTGAAAACATGCGCGTTCTGACTTACACTTGCCCGTGGCCAGGTAACAGAATGAAACAAGCTTCATGTTACTAGATTTTGATGTCATTTACCACCATTAGATGTATTAAAAATAATGTGCATGTTTAAGCATGTGGAGTTGATTAACCTCAAAATTTTATACTCTAGAACATATATTTTCTCCTTTGGTGCAGCTGATCATCCAAATTCGGACGAGTATTTTTCTGATCCTAGGCTTGCGGCATATGCTGTACCATATAGTCCTGTAGTCTCTTGGTATGCAGACAGTTGCCTCCAGTAATTCTATCTTATGTCCTCCTAGGTGTTCTAGTAACATTTGGCTCTTTATTACAGTGGTGATACAGCGAAGGACTATCTGCAGGGAGAGGTTGAGATATTAAGATCAAAGAATCACTGGGGAAAAGCCTACTTCTATCTGTGGGATGAGGTGGGCACACACTATTCAAGTTTTGAGTTTGTGTAATTTCCCTTCCTATGTGATTGTGGATATCTACATCTAGCTTTCTTTTCAGAATGTATAAATAGATTCTAGTGTTTTTGTATTAACAAGAAGAGAAAATAAAGGATCAAATGGCATGGGAAGGAAAGTAAAGAGAACGAGACGAGAGATAGTGGCCGTCCAATTCTCTTGTCTGGATAGATGAAGATAATAAGGAAAGTACCTGATAGTGTAATCTATTTGATACTTATTATTCCAAAAACATGAATCTTTGGCAGGAAGAGGAACCAATATTACGCACATAAGCATAGAAAATTTAATTTCCTTCCTGCTCTTTTCCACATTCCTTTTGCATCTTTAATATCTATGCAAATTGTGTTCGAATAAGAATCCTCCATCCAGTTCAATCCCGTATAATTCTTGCAGTCCAAAGATAATAGCTAACCCTGTCACGTGATACAATTTTATTTCTTTGTTTTCAATAATTTTTATTCTTATATATACACAGCTAATTCCCTCTTCATTTCTATGATTTTCTGTTTAATAATTAGTTTTTTTATGTGATTCCTTTGCTTTTGTCCAGCCACTTAACCTTGAACACTATGAGGGTATTCGGAATATGGCAAGTGATATCCATGCATATGCACCTGACGCTCGTATTATGACTACGTACTATTGTGGTAATTCACTGGTTGCCCTCTCCATTTTTTCTTTTGTCTGTCTTGCATCTCTTTTTCTATGTGCTCCTAGTTGCACCTAATTTATGCATGAAACTATGTTTTCAGAAATTGACTAAGAGAAGAAACTTTTACGGAAGCACATTCAGTCAGCAATTCTTTGAACTGGAAAATACTAAAACAAATAGTAAGCATCTAATAGGCTCAGTCAAACTAGTTTGAGGTCCTAGTCTAAGTACAGCACCTTCTAATGTTCTATTGGTCACTGATGGGGCAGATATTGCATTACTTGGTTATTTTCTACCACATTTTAATCGAAACATGTATTATCTGCTGCCCAAGTTTATTATGGAAATGTTGCCATTCAAATGCGGCAGATTACTCATGTAATCAAGCAGTTGCATGGAGACGAAATGAAGCATCTGAGATTTATTTTGAACCACTGTTGTAACTGTGTAGACAGTGAAATCTAGAGCCAGCATGCTACTGAGTTACTAATTTAGCTTTTACAATCTGTTATTTAGTTGATCTTATTTTGTTACTTGTATGATTACCAAAGATACTTTGCTGTACTTGGTGTATAAAATCATGGAAGAGGTGTCCTCAGATACCTCCTTATCCTTTGCAGGCCCAAATGATTCACCTCTGGCTTCCAATAACTTTGAAGCTTTTCTTAAAGTTCCAGAGTTTCTTCGTCCCCATACTCAAATATTTTGCACGAGGTATGACTGTAATAACCTGTACCTTTGTGATTCTTTGGTTTCTGTCTTGGTCCATTCATTCTTTGATCCAAGTACATTCAGCTTTAGTTGGAGTTTTTCTTCTCAAGTTTAGGTGCCAGAGTATCTTGTTCTACTATCAAGATCACCTTTTTTCCAACATTTTCCACACGCCCCGTGCCTTCACTTTCATAAATGGAGTTGTGGATGCTATGTTCACCTGGGTATTTTGTTTTAAGAATGAGTGGTGAAGTGGACAGTACTTGTGGGAGCCACGTAATATGTGCAAAAGAATTGGCTTGACTTATCTATGTTTTGGAAACAAAAATCCAATCTAATACCGTCATAGTTTCTGAAAGATGTGATAAATTTTGACTTTGCTTCTTCTAGATCATAGATGTTTTGTGATTACCCATAGGAATTAGATTACCTTGTTTCGGGTAAACAAATGTACGACTGGCTTCTTCTACATATGGTCTATATTTTTCTTATTCCGAAGTGGAAGTCCGGAAGATAGAAACTTAAATGGCTCTATCGAAGTTTTCTAGCTCGTGTATGATCGAGTAAAAAGAGCAATCTTTACTCAATTAACAGATATAACAGTGAAGTCATATAATGAGAAGATTCCAGTTCCAATGCCAAAGGAACATGGATATATGTAACTAAGCAATCTTTTTATTTTTATTTTTATTTTTTTTTTTGTGGGGGGGGGGGGGGTTGGGATTTTAAAAAATAAAATTAAAAAAAAAAAAAAAAAAAAAAAAAAAAAAAACCAATGATGACATCTTTTAAGGAGCTCATCGAAGTTGTAGTTGAAATACATTTAGCTAGAAAATAGAGAACTTTGTTTTGGCTCACTAGATAGGTGATGGAAAGGAAGAAATTTTGTTGTTCATGGATCACCCAAGGAAATTCTGTAATTGGTAACAATGGTTTATACTATACCGATGGTAGATTGATACATGATGTATCTTAATCATGAAGTACTTGCTCAAATAGCTATAGCAAATAGGAATGTCATTATATGATTTCCAACGAGATCGTGAAAGAAGTGAAAGAATCCACCATGAAGGCAGATGATGTCGCTATTAGAATATGCTAAAGAAATCAAAATGAATCAAAACATTCAACTGAAAATAGAACTTTTCCAATTCACTGTTTTACACTGCAATCTTGTGTCTCTTAGTCCGTGTTTGCAAACCATTTTCATTTAAATAGAAGCTGGTCAAATCAATCATCTCCACATACTTGACTGAACCCACTTGTGCTACACAAATGTCAGCCACTCATTCTCACAAAATCTATTTTTATTTTCAGATAGAAATAGTTTGCTAACAGGGGCTTAGTCCTTTTGTAGTGAGCATGTCCTTGCTGTGCTATGCAGAATCTTCACCACGCATTTTTTGGTCCCGAGTAACAGCAGAAGAGTATATCGTTGCGAATCTAAACTTCTCAAGGTATTTAGGTTTTGCAAACAAAGAATGGGGATATTAAAGATGGTTGTGACCAACTGGCTGTACTACAATAACTAAGATAGACATGATTCTGGTAGAACAAAGTAGAAGGAGACTTTGACCAAGATTAACATGGCCGGTTGATATGCATTCCTCTGTGCTGGATCTCCCATTGGCGTGCCAATTGCCGAAATTCGTCAGAAGGTTAATTTGTCGATGTTGTTTAAAGAAAAGAAAAAGAAGAGAATTAAGGAAACAAGGTTATTATATTATTTTAGGGATCCTATCTTCCTGTTTCTAACCTTCAGTGCTTTTTATGTTGTCATGCTGTGCCTAACACAGCACTAATTAACATAGACGAGGTATAAGAATGAGATTCAGCTTTTGTTTTAACCTTCTTCCTCCTGCACCTTGTAATGTAGAGAAACAGATTTTGCCTGACGGGATTTATGTCTGCTGAATTGATCTCTTTGATGTAAGGCACCTTAAAAAGGAAAAACTGCGTTCTAATAGCATATGTTGGAAAGAACTATCCCATGGATTCATATGCTTATCCCTTGCAATGTATGTACTCTGCAAGAACAATGCAAATCTTCCTGCAGAATCTATTCTACCTCTATTTTTCAGTTTTCTCCTCTCTAAAGAAAAAGGAAAAAAAGAAAAGAAAAAAAAAAGTAAAAATAAGAAAGAAAAGGAAAGGAAAAAAAGAGGAGACAAAAGAAGAAGCATGAGGCCTCACTAGCAATGAAAAGCACAATCAGTGTTGCTTTCATACCGTGTTTTTGTTGGCCAAATAATCTGGATATTCTTTGAAGTGGTTTTCAGTCTCATTCTTTGGTATTAAATGATCACATGATTCTTGCTCCATTATTCCAGCTAGTGCCATGCAGGAAGGATGTACTTTTTCTGCCAGTTATTGTTTCCCTTTTTATGGTTGATTTCTATACTCTAATGTCATTACATGAAACATGATGACATTTCTTGAATATCTACTGCTAGTAGAAATCTTAGAGTGCTCTTCTCTTGTGCAGTGAATGGGTGATTGGCAACCGTGAAGATCTGGCTAAGGATATTATTGCAGAGATACAACCTGAAAATGGTGAGGTAACGTTTTCTCAATCATTTGACCTTGGTAGGGAGCGTGTAACATCTATGAAAGAATTTCTACCAATTCTCCATCACATTTGCTTGGACAATGTATATGGAGCCATTGTTTCAAAAGGCGGTGCTAAATCCCGCCTCAAGGCCCTCCTTTTACGCATCAACATGTTTCATGTCTTGAGGCTCAAATTTTCGAACTATTTTTATGAGGCATGCGCCTCATTGAATGAGACTTCGCTTCAAGGTGAACTCTTCAACACATGTGAGGGAGGCACTTCATGAAATGTTATCAGTCTAAATTTTTACAATGTCTTTAGAGCCCAACTATTTTTCTTGTTCTTCATATGACAAAGGACTTTAGGCCCATCAGTTTATTAAAATATTGATAACCTTAAATGTAGAATGCGGAAATAATATCTAATATCGTATGTGCGGATTCTACCTGCCTCCATTTACTTCTAGACTTCTCCAACAAGTTTCTTTTAAGTAATTTAATAATACTTAAAAATTTATGTAAGAAAAATATTAATGATCTTTTTTCCTCCTTTTTTTCAAGAAGATAAGGGAAGGGGAAGAGAAGTTGCACTTAGATAATGAGGATGAGCGGATAAATGTTGACCTGAAGACGAAGATGATAAAAGGATTAGATATAATGATAATGATAATTCCATTTTTATAATTTTGTCAATTTATTAGTGGTGGAGATGATTTTTATAATTTTGTCAATTTATTAGTGGTGGTGGTGATCCAATTGCAGCCTTTTGATGATCTTTGTCAATTTTTATTTTCTCTATGTTTAGTTTTTTTGAACTCTAAATCATGGCATAAAGTAGATATGGAGTATTAGTATCGAAGTAGACTTTTATGGATAAAATATTATATTATTTTACAATATTTTGAACGTTTCTTTTCGGCTTGTGGCGAGGCTTACGCCTTAATTGCCTTGAAGCTTACAACTCATTTCTCGAATGAAAACCGCCTCAATACCTCTTTATACTTTTTTGCGCTATGTCAAGGGGCATAGACTTCTGATAAGATTTTCACCTTAGATCAGTTATCATATAACTTGAACACATTCCAATGGGTGATGTTTCCCATTATAAATCTATGAATTTACTAGCATATAAGTTCCTTTATGGTGTGATCTGACCTTAGGATTCAATGATTAAGGGAGACTTTCGAAGAGGTAAGAGTCAAACTTGGTGAGGACACTGGTTTTGAAATGAAGATGGAATGACAGACAGCAGTTTGTACTTTTTCTTTATGTAGGCGAGAAATCTCCCCAACACCATAAGATTGATGATATAAGTTGATAGATTGGCTTGTAGAGATTTCTTCAGCCCTCCTGAATTTGTTAATATTCAGTAGTTAGAAGGTAGTGCTGGTTCTTATAAATCTGTGATTAGAATTGGTCAGGCGTGTTTGATTCTCATTCTCATTTTCATTTTCATTATAATATTATCTACCACTTGATAACAAGTATTCAATCATAATAGCACATCTCAAACGCCCAGTAGAATGGAAAAGATAATCAGAATCAAACATATCATCGATTTATACATTGACAAATTTATAATAGAATTTGCTTATACATTGTATTCAGAGGCATAGACTTCTTCCATTTCATAGTTATTATACTCATATCTTTTCACATCTGACGTAACTCCTGGGTAGAATTTCCTAATACCATTGAGATTCCAGCTCACAGCTCCTAACCCCCTCCTCCTTCCACATACCTTGCATGCACACCCCAATTTGAAGTGCACCTTGGCTTGATATGCAATGGCCATGCTGAGTTTCAAGCCAAGGTGCACTTTTGTGGTGGGGTAGAAAGGAGGGGGTCGTTTCTTTCTGGTTCTAGAGATCAATAGTTTTTCAAATGGTAACATGAGTATTTGATTAGGAAATAAGTGAGGCCGGTAAGTCAAGAATGTGATGCTGAACACGTCATGCTGAGTGTTTGTATAAAATTTGTCAATGTGACAAACGCTGATATAATATATGTGAATGTCCATCATGTTAAAAACTGTAACAGTAGATATTTAAAATGTCCCTACGTCGAATATTTAGTATTAAGATAGCGATTCAACTCATGAAAACACACAAAAACACAGATAGGATAGTAGTTGCTGTGGACTCGTATATCTGAATTGTATGCTACGTCAAATGTCTACTTTTATCCTTCTCATAATAAGTAATTCACAGAATTTTTTCAAAGTGAGTATATTTTTAGTCATGATTGATCAACATCGTACGGGCCAGTAAAAGAATTATCCTACCACATTTTGGTTTGTTCTGACTGTCTCCTTCAAATTTATACTCTTTTTATAGGAGTGGTGGACATATGTTTGCATGGGACCATCAGATCCACATCCTAACTGGCACCTAGGGATGCGAGGCACACAACACCGTGCAGTAATGTGGCGAGTATGGAAAGAAGGTGGAACTGGTTTTCTGTACTGGGGTGCCAATTGCTATGAGAAAGCTACGGCTCCTAGTGCTGAGGTTATTGCATGCCACTCTTGACATAATCTTGTAATTTGATTAGGTACTTGTCATTTCTCACATTCATACCGACTTTTGCAGATTAGATTCAGGCGTGGCCTCCCTCCAGGTGATGGGGTATTGTATTATCCCGGTCAGGTGTTCTCTTCTTCTAAGGAGCCTGTTGCTTCCTTACGTCTAGAACGACTTTTAAGCGGCCTGCAGGTGCTTATTCTGATTTAAAGTATTTATGTCCATGTCTCAATTGTAGCATTACATTCGCGAAGGCATGTCAATCCATTACTTCTTTCTTGAGCCAATATAATGCTTTCCTAGAGTTTTAAAATGCTTGAACTAGATGTTAGTCCCAGAGACACGATGCGTTCTCCTTGGATATGTTATTAGACAAGACTCCCATGCAACACATATGATAAGCATTTATGATTGGTTTCATAATCAATTGAAATGAATTAAGAAACATTCTCTGCCCTTTGACATGCCCTTTCCGGTTCTGCATTTGTTCACATTCCCATCCAACTTTTCTATTTCCTTGCTGTTCATGCAAATTTATCTATAGACGGCACGGGTACTGCAGAAAGTGGGTTAAAAATACGAATTGATAGTATTGACTGGTTCTAGATTTTGCTTGTACATTCTCTGCATCAAATATCAGTTCCACTCCAATGATTGCTATTTTCACTCGGTTTGGAACTTGTGAATGATGTAACTGAACTCTCTAATCTCTCTAATTACATCCGTTCCTCTCTGATGATGGTGCTTTTAGGACATCGAGTATCTCAAACTCTACGCATCAAGATTTGGTAGGGAGGAATCACTTAACCTTCTGGAAAGGACAGGCATGTATCAAGGTCCAGAGCGGTATACCCACGAACACATGCCGGTAGACATCATGCGAGGTGAAGTTTTCAGGACATGCCGGTCGGAGAATAACATTTGATTTGTTGGCGTCTGTGTTTTTGTCTTTTATTCCCCCCTTGAGCCCTCCTCTGTACTCTCAGTAGAGAAACGTACTTCTAAGTTCCGAATCAGGTACCGTTAATGTTTTGACAATCAACACTCGACGGTCCAACGAGAACTATAATAACCTTTTGTAAATTTATATTTCTTCCAGTTTAGTTTATGTTTATCCACCCAAAAATTCAAGTGCATTGGGTGCCTCTGTACCTGCAGTTATAGACCCACCTTCAGGAATGTGATACAAAATTGAATGAATATTAAGACTTAAAAAGGAGGGGTTAAAGTACATGCTGTTGATTATACTCATGTATATGTTCTTTAGATCAAGTTCAAAATCTCCAAGGGCAGTCCCAATTAGGAAAATTATTCAGTACTCTTAAGACAATTGTGTATATTGGTCAAAAAAATAAAAATAAAAAAGAGACAATTGTGTATAGAAATCTAGATTAAATTTTATAGAAGTCTGGATTAAATAATAAGTTGAGATCGGACTTACTTTTCGGTTCTCTATTTGTGTGAAGTATTGTAAACTTTCTGGATTAGGAGCTCTGCTTTGTAGTTCCACTTACATTAAAATGTAGCTTTTCAAATTTTAACTTGTATAAATCTAGGAAATTTCAGGCATCATGTGTCCGGTGCTTAAAATTTTTTTTA
This sequence comes from Nyctanthes arbor-tristis, assembly GCA_963692815.1. Taxonomy (NCBI): domain Eukaryota; kingdom Viridiplantae; phylum Streptophyta; class Magnoliopsida; order Lamiales; family Oleaceae; genus Nyctanthes; species Nyctanthes arbor-tristis. The sequence goes on from CAVNYN010231267.1 coordinate 89,436, forward strand.
CATAATTCTCGCCTTCCGGTGCTTGAAAATTTTTTGTACATAAATCTTGCCTTAAAAATTTTCTTGCATTAATACCTCCATCTCTTCTGATGGTTAATACCTCCATCTCTTATGCTAATAAAAGTTATACTAAATCTTATCTATTACTTAATTTTCTTAATTTGTTATTAGACTCTTACACGATCTGTTGCACGGGAAGAATATATATCAAATTATTTAAAAAGATAAATAATATGAAATTTTATAATATTTTTTATGGTGAAATTTTATAAAGTTATGTTACCTAAAAAGGTATAATTAATTTTTATCATCAATTAAATAATAATGTAATTTTTTTCTTATCATTTTAAGGTAATAATAGTTTACAATAAATTTTAATCTGATCGTTATTGTTAACGTAAATAAATATCATTTTACGTTTTACACTAATTTAAATAAATGGCACTGTACGAAATAATTGCTAATTGGGCGGTATTGTATACTATGAAAATATTTCTTATTCGAAACCAATAAAGTCAGATAAGATGAAGATTATATAAATTAATAATAAATAAAAGTAGTTATATATAAAATAGTCGTAATTATCAATATTCATTTATACTAGAAAAATTAAGAAAAAATATAATTATAATTGTTAGTTAACTTAAACTAACGATATATATGTTTAGTTTCTATTAATTATAACCTACGAATTTAAAGATATGTTAGATAATTAGATAATCGAATTTATCTATAATTTAAATAATTAAATGATAATAATTATTTATTAGTTATTAAATTTAATACTAAATCTTATTTTAAAATTTAGATAACGCAAAAGTGAACAACGAATTTTTTAAAAAAAAATGAAAAATCCAGGGTGCCACACAAATTACCACAATTTGAGATGAAATGTCTAAAAAGACCTTACCGACAGATTCTTAGGTAGGAAAATTGTAGTACAAAGGTACCGCAACTCTTTTCATTTAATTAATATATAGATATAGATTTCACAACGATAAATATAATTTCAAAGAAAAGAAAAATGAAAAAAAAATTGCTTATTGATGAATTTTCAGCCATTGAAGAAAAAAATGAAAAATGGGCTACATTCCGCTTTGGAATCGCGGATTTGTAAATAAATAGAAGTGCAAAATAGCACTTGTGCACGCGAATAGCTCTAGGTTGGAGAGCTATTTCTTGCAAATCGGGGAAATTTGTGTTGAGAGTCGGCCTATTAAAGATGCTCTTATATTAACACAATTTAAGATTCCTGCTAAAGCTTTTAGAGAATCATGGCCGGCCAATGGATTTTGAAGGCCTTAAGCGAAACTTTATCTGGGGCCATGCCAATAAATAAAATCACACACACACACGCGCACACACACACGTGTGTGTGTGTGTATATATAACCAAAACAAAAAGGTTCTCACACAGTTCCTTCCACAGTTGAAATTTTATAAAGACTCTTGAAAGGTACCATACTTTGAGAAAAGTAACATATTTCTTTATTGAAAGAGTTAGTCCTTAAAAGTAGGCCTGGGCAAAAAACTTGAGCCCGAACGGGCTACCCAAACTCGACCCAAATATACTTAAACCCAAACGGGTAGTGATTAAAAATTATGCTCGAACGGGTACCCGAACTCGAAATCAATGGGTTTTGACTGGCTTTGAGTATGAGTTAAAAACCGAAAAGTCCGAAAATATCCAAATATTTTTTTTACTTTCAAAATTTTTAATTTCAAATTTCTAATTAATTCTCACAGTCCACAAAACTATCTCCTTCATTTCACAATCACATTTTCACTACACTCGTCTCCTTCACACACACAAAACAAAAGTTAAGATTTTTGTAATTTTTATGAAGATTTTACTAGTTTTTATATATAAACTATGTGATTTGTATAAGATAAATTGTTTTTAATTAATTACTTCACAACACTACAAGTTTATCGCAAACTTGTAAACCTATAAAATTAGAATATAAATAAAGTCTCCCCTAAAAGAATATAAATAAAGTCAATTAGCCAAACACTAGTTTTTAATTGTTAACTTTATTATTCTTTTTTTCGTTTATACATTTATATAATATATGCTAGCTACCGGAAAAACCCGAATAAAACCCGAAGTGTTACCCGAACCCGAACTGAAATATCTGGTCTGTGTTTGGTCAGTCTGATACCTAAACTCGAAACTCAAACGCCCAGGCCTACTTAAAAGTAGGCCTCAAGACACTCTTTAATTTGACTTTATAAAATAGGTTGTGAGCTGACTCTACATTTGGAGACTAGAGACCTGAACTCACTTTCAATTCAAATTTTACACTGGTAGTGTTTAATGTTTGCAAGTTTGTAGCTCAGCTCTTTGAATTGCTCAAGTGACGATTTGAATGTTTTAGCAATTAAATGTATGTACATTAAAAACAAAAAAAAGGTAAAACCAGAAATGCTTCTGGAAAATTTTTTTCTTAAAAGAAAAGAAAGAAAGAAGAAGTGTACAAAATACAGTTTTAAATCTCAAGATGATTTTCCTTCGCTGCAAAATGTTCTTTAGAGAGATTCTTATGGATAAACTCGTTGGCTAGTTTAGTATGGTTCCAATTTAGATATGCTAAGGCCTAAGGCCTTATATACTTTGAAAATATATGATGAAAAATAAGTTGTTGATCACATAACGGTAACGATATTTAAAGATTCATTTTTCTCATTGTACATACCCTATTGCATCTGCCCATATTTCAAATTGAACCAGAACGAGCTATAACTGCTTGAAAACTAATTTGTTCTCCAACACTAAGGAATTTTTCGTATATATCAGAAGATCACTCTAACATTATCTATTAAGTTGGAATTTTTCATATCTAAACCCTAGTAAGCATATATATCAAAATCACCGATTAAAACATGAAAAATGAAAATTCTAGAAAAGGGACGGGTCAATGCTCACCTCTTATCTTGCCCACTGCCCGAGATGACTGTTTGTCAATTTCTTCAATTTCAAAGCTCGATTTTTTATCTTTCAAAAACAAGGATTCAGCCTTGTTGGAGCTGGGTGACTCGGGTTCATGAGAGTAACGAAGAACTCAAATTGTGGTTTGTGACAACAAAATAATGAGAAAAAAAGGGGGTTTTACTTTAACATTCAACATTGTTGCTTGATTGGAAAAGATAATGAGTCGTTTGATGTTTTTGAGCAACGCACAAATTGTGACGGCATTCTGTCATCTATGAATCAAGAACAAGAAGACGACCGTTCTGTCACTGTGAAGAGCAAGACCAATCTAAATGGGCTGGGAAGATTTTGGGCTTTTCATGTATTTTACCAAAAAAAAAAGAAAAAAAAGCTAAGGAAAAAATTGGGCTTTCCCGACCCTGTTTTGGGGGGCCCTAAGTGGCTGCTTATGTCGCTTAGGCCCAGGGCCGGTTCTGCGTAGAATTCACTTTTATAGAATACTTAAGTTGATGTAGCTCATATACACCAGGTGAACTGAAGAAAAACCACATGCAGAAGGACATATATGTCATTTATAGACCTGGAGTTTGCCAATGCTTTAGGATCTCAACCTTTGATGTGTATGAGTAATTTAGACGTGCGTTGCACATAACACGTTGTACGATAACATAAGTTAAACACATGATAGTAACAAAATATTTGAATCATAAATTGTTAAGCAAAAAATTGTTAATTTGAATTTTAAAACTTATAATTGAAATGTCAATCACAATTATTTTACAGCAGGAATGACAGTTACAATTGGATTTCGAGTATTTATTATGTTCTTTGTTTAGTGCTAATGATGGTGATAATATATGGTTTAAAAAAATCTTCAGCCAACTAAAATGTATTGACATGTCGTACGATAGTAATTGAAGGTAAGTTGGGTGGGTGATTGAAATTGAAGATCAAATTAAAAGGAATTGAAATTAACCACAATACAAAAAAGTTTTAGTAAATAAGTTTTAATGGCAAATAATAGTGAGGACAAAAATGATTAATAACATATAATAAACGAGGTGTAATAAGAAATATGGGTAAAATAGGAATTAAGAGAAAAAGATGTGGAAAAATGGAAACTGAATGTTTCACAAAAATCTCACTTTTTTTTTCTGAAAAAAAAATCCCACTTTTTATATATTAGTGATTGGTGGTATTTTCAATTCGGCCTTCAATAATTAAAAATTACAAAATCAATTTCTACACATTAATTCCATAATAATTTAATATCTAGTAGCCCAAAACTTTGTAGGTCAATTTTAATTGGCTATATACCTTGTCATAAAATTGCAAATTAGAATCTAAATAAGGGGGCAAACAAGGTCTTGTAAGGAGCAAAAACTTTCTAGTGTGTGCAGATGATACACACTCTGCTACTATTTGCTCATGTAATGGGCCAATAAAGGTCCCTTTTTGAATTTTTTTTTTTAAATTGAAATTATTAACACCCCACATGGTGAAGATGGGATCATAATGTGTTCTGTCTTATCTGCGTCACACTAAAAAAATTTTGTTGTAAGGAGGGAGAGGGAGTTTTTATACAGAGAGTAGGGATGGTAGAAAAATCCAATTTGTACTGGACTTAGTGGATACCTAATCCATTGGGGAAAAATTTTCCCGATATGTGGATCGGTGGAGTGGATCGTGGTAGAATTTGCGATCTACCAAAAAATTGCGAATCAGATCAGATAAGGGTCAATCTGATCCCATCCGCTCTACTTAAAAAAAGGTGTTTAACTTTTAAACTTTCAAAAGTCGTCAGGAACAACAGTCAACGCACACTATTAAACCATGATTTAACTTGGTTGATAGTTGACACTTAGTATCGATTTAACTTCATTTTATTATAACTATAGATTATATTGTAAAGTATGATGTAGAAACCAATTTAGGACATTAGAGTAGTGTGATATATTATGTAAAAAAAAAAAAAGAGAGTTTTGTAGATCGGTTGATGGATCGAAACCTTAATCCACTCCGATCCGCAAGTCACAATCATAGAGTACATCATAGTTTTGTAAATTTTTTGTAGGGCAACACGGATTGACGCCGATCTGCCTCAATCTGATCTAATGTCATCCCTAACAAAGAGATTAGGTGTTTTTGTTTTTGGCTTCTTTTTCTCTACTGATTTTATTCATATAAATATACTTTCACATATAAATATATAAGAGAAGTAAAAGAGAAGACGTTATATACACCGAATGTCTCCATACATGTCAACTGCTCAAGATTGGAACGAGAGGCCCCTCACGATATCTAGTCACAAGGCATAATGATGAGAAAAGCAATAATTGCCGTAGCCCATTTTTTCCATTTATGAGATTTTAAAGAGTAGGATATGCAATCATTTGTACCAATATTGGAAATCAGAAATACATCAAAATTGTGATGATTGCTATGTCTCACACTAGCGAACCCGGGTCCATATTTGGTAAGCTGAATTGAGAAGTGTCATTGTTACGTTTGAATTTTTTAGTGTTTCAAAAAATAGACTTTTGAGTGATTTTAGAGAATACCAGAATATAATATAAAAAATTAATATTTTTATTCAGTACAAAATTCATTGATAAATAATTACATGGGTAATTTTTGATGACTCGTTCAGATTGTACTACATTTATAATGTTAGGTTTGCATGTCACATTTTTCATATCTCCGTATAATTTTTCGGGATTTTTACTTGAGGTGGTCCACAATTTGAATTAACATTAAAGTTTAATATTTCAAATGAAATGCAAATGTTGGAATCAACTTCTTGGTACTGGAATGTTCTGACCAGTTAAGAGATTCAAGCATTAAAACTGAAGAATATTGGGAATTTTGTACGAGTACTACGAATTTGGTTAATGAAATTTGATTTTGATACGGATATCACTTAAATAAATCATTATCGGAACTTGATAATGTTTAAAAACTTTTTAGTGGTTTTGTAACAAAACTTTTCACCCCATGTGGCATGCATGAATACACTTTATGTGTATTTTAAATTCATATAGTGTGCATTCATATAGATCACATAAGATGAGAGGTTTTATAACAAAACATTCGAGAAAGTTATAACACAACTCACTATAGAAATTATAAGAGTAATCTACTTTTGAATGATTCATGAATCTGTATACGGGCTCTTACTTTATAACTCATTTAATCTTTACAATGGAGACCACGTCGTCTCCGTATCAAAAGTACATCGAGATCTCGGTAAATTCTGTTTATTATAAAAATGGTTTGTTTACTACTCATACTAAAATGTTATTTAAATTGGACTCTCCTAAAAGTGGCTAGACACGTTTGATTGATTAGACCTTCGATTGTCTTCTTTACCTATTTGGGAAAGAATGGATTAACCTGATAATGTGCTACTGTTATGACACATTATATAATAATAATAGCATGATAAGACTGAATATTAAAAAATTCAACAACCCCAATTGAGAAGCCAATTTGTAATATTATATATTAAACAGGAATAATAATTGCCATGAATATTAGGATAATCAACAACCGCAATTGAGAAGCCAATTTGTAATATTATATATTAAACTGGAATAATAATAATAAAAATAATAATAATAATAATCTATCACAATATTTGAATACTATTTAAAAATACCTCAAATTTATCAATCAATTTAAATTTTAACTTTTAGACACATGGTATCACCGTATTTAACCACATATTTAATTTGACTTAAACTCTTACACTATTTTAATCATTATCTCTATATGACACAATTACATCTCGACACCTATATGAAATTTGAATTTTAAATCTATTTAAAAACCCACCTATTTTTAAATCCTTACCAAACAAACCTTATACATATAATAAGAGAATGGTGACTTTTTCCGCTGATTTTCTAGCTCTGTAAAATTTCTAACTCTGTAAGATTTCTGACTTCATAAGATTTCTGGTAACATTATTTAATTCTTTTTTTTTGTATTTTTATCTTTTTTTACGAAATGATTACTCTAATTTATTAAATGATATTTACTTTTCTTTTCATTAATCCATATCCAATCATCAATTCATGGTAGTTTCTTTAGCTAACTATTTTGAATTACGGATCTGTCACTTATCAAATCGAATACGAAATTAATTAGGAATTCTATTTGAAAAAAAGTAAATAGTAATCTTTTTAATTCGAAAACGCATTTATAGTACTTCTCTAAACGAATAAATTTCTAAAAATTTGTAATGTTATTGTAAATTTCAATTTTTAATGATTTTTGATGAAATTTTTATATGGTTATCGTTGTGCAATAATCACATTTAATTTTTTTTAAAGTTATAGTAGTCTAATTTGTCGATTCTATAATTAATATAAATTGTAACTTTTTGATAATTTCCTATGGAACAAAAATTTCAATTTGTCATTTTAAATATGATCTTACTATATTTGAAATTGGATTATTTATTTGAAAGATAAACCGAATATTGATACAGTTACATTGTAATAGTTATTCAATAATTTTTAAATATTTTACTTTTATGGAATTACCTCAATTAATTTTTATTTAAATATGCATAATTAACTGATGCTATAATTCAAATAAGTGGTACATTTGTTAGGTTTCTCACATTCTAGATAGGAGGTCCCGCCCTTCTCCTCTCATATACCTACTGTATCAAAAAAAAGAATTAATTGGTGTAAAAAGTGTTACCGACGGATAAATTCAAATATAATAATATTAATATCACTCAACTAGCTGTATTAATAATTTATATGAAATTTTTGTATAAAAATTTATGACATTTGTTATTAGAGTAATTATATTGAGACATATTTTTCTGACATGAATAATTGATAGTGGTTCCTATCCCTTCCCCGATATCTAATGTATAAAAAAAAATAACTAGGGTAAAAAATGTTACTGACAAATAAATCAAAATATGATAGAATTGTTATAAAATTTTGTCCCACAATGCTAATATATGACTCAACTAGTTGTATTGATAATTTATTAATTTTTTATATAAAAATTTATTGACATTTGTTATTAGAGATAATTATAAGTAAACATGTTTATCTGTTATTTAAAATTGATATTTGTTAGTTGGCAAACATGAATTGGTTGTTTATATACAATTACTGAATTTGAAGGCTCACAATCATTCAATATATGGTTAACAACTAAAAATGTCACTTTTCATGTCAGATAAATATGTCTCCCTAAAATTAATAAGATTATTATTACTTTTAGATCTCGTGCAACCTACGGGTGAGAATTCTAGTAATAATAACAACAACCACAACAACCAAAAAGAGAGAGAGAGAGAAGCAAAAGAATCAAGAATTGTATTATATCTACCGGTAGACTGGTCATTATGCATACTTGTACAAGTGACATCTATCCAGACAATATCGATCTCAACCTCTATGTTAAAATCCAATTTATATAGTATTATATTTATATATATGCATAATAACCAGCCTATTAGTGGACATAACAAATTTCTTGGGAAAAGGATGTACAGGCTCACCCGTTTTATTCGTGTCCCGAGGTACCTAGATTTACACAATGTTTGGATACCATTTAAAAATACTTAGAATTTATCAATAAATTTAAATTTTAACTTTTGAACATATAGCAACACTACATTTAACCACATATTTGATTTGACATAAACTTTTATATTATTTTAATTATTAAGTCCACGTGGCACAATTGCATCTCAACACCTATACAAAGTTTGAATTTTAAATATATTTAAAAACCCACTTATTTGTAAATCCTTACGAAACAAACCCTTAGCCATGAGTTCTGCTACTTGTGTGTTGATAGTGAAAATTAACTAGATCATTAAATCCGAATAATGAGGATCATCTATTAAATATACGTTCGAGATTGTGTCATGACTTGTTTGTTTACAGTGCTTCTATTTGCATATGTTATGTCAATTAACAAATTGAGACGTATATTTGCCCAATTAGCTATTCCTATATCAATAGGTTATACGATTAGAGTTACAAATCACATTCTTTGTTTAATATATTCCTTAAGCCTTGTCATCGCACCCACAACCTCATTGTCAGAGTACAAGGCATTTTTTTATAGCTTTGATTTTACAACTATTAGATTTAATTAAGCACGTAATCACAATTTTTGATCTAGAGCAACTATGGAATCACACGGTTTATTTTATTCCATGAATTAACATGTAGTTACATGAACCTACATGTAGGTTTAGATGCATGCAAATAAGGGTTAACTCCATATTGGGTGGCTCTGCATCCAAACTAACGTATCCGCCATCTTATTTGAAGACTCAATTCAATCGAATAAAGAGTCACATTATTTGTGTAACGACTCATTCCACTTTGATATGATATTGTCCGCTTTGGGCTTGGCCCGCACAGTTTTGCTCTTTGGCTCTCACCCAAAAGACCACAAAAGACATCATGTCAGACGAAGTGGATCTCTTAACTTATAAACTGGTCTCCTTTTCTTCACTAAAGCGATGTAGGATTGAGGCTATCACAATCACCCACCTAAAGAGGCCCAACGTCCTCGTTGGCCACATTTCCGGTTGGGCTCATATCTGATACCATCTGTAACGACTCGCTCTATTTTGACATGAAATTGTTCGCTTTGGGCATAGCCCGCACAATTTTGCTCTTAAATTATCATCCAAGAGGCTTCATGTCAGATAGAGTGGATCTCTTAATATATAAACTGGTATCATTTTCTTCACCCAAGCGATGTGGGATTGAGGCTATCACAATTTGGAAATTTAAGTAGACAAAAATTATGACAAAATTAGATTTAATTACCGTATTAACCATACACAATTCAGGGGCAATCTAGAGTCATTTTTAGAATATAAGGTAATTTGAACTTTTCTTTATTATACTTCAAATAGATTAATTCTTGAAGAAATGTTCTTCAATATTTTAATTAGGTTTAACATCAAATGTCATCCCTCAAATGTTTTTTTTTTTTTTTGAAATTTTTTATTCTTCAGCATTATAGGGAGATTGTCGAGGAAAGGAATCAAATCTTTAATCAAAAATATAGAAAATATAATATTTAGATGCCATCAGACTATATAGATCTTGACATATATTATATTACTCAAAAGTTAACGTCCTACTTAGCGGAAATTTTCCATTATCTTTTTTTTTTTTTTGGAAGATTAATGGAACTTATATTAATTTGATAAATATTATTTTATTCATTATTATTATTGAATAATATTACAGGTAGATTGTAAAGTAGGAGAATTGAGTTTTAGAGGGTGTGAACAACTCAAATGCCATGTAGTCTTGGCATAAAATTTTAAATATTGAATTACATAATCTTTTAATAATTTGATTTCTAATCATGTAAATAACCAATTCTCAATGTTATGCATTTTGTAAAACATGTTTATCTTTTTTATTTGGTTATAATTATTAGAGTTATAAATTGACTATAAATTTTCTAATTGATTATAAATTTTCTCTGCTAAAAATTGATTATAGATTTCAATATGAATAATGAATGAAATTAAACCTCAAATTATCATCATTATTATTTCCTTTTTTTTTTTTTAAATTACAAATGGAGAGAAGGGGTGGGGAGGACTTGACTTGGATCGTGTGAAGACCTTAGTGAGGGATATGTCCAATCACTGGCCTATCTTCAAATCTATTAGTTAAATGCTGAGGTAAGGAGTGTGGTCTTTCTATTGGTATTGCTGAATCAGATTGCTTGAGATTGGTTAACTGTTTGGAGCAGGCATTGACATTCGCGTTTTAGGTATTGAAGTGACCAAAATCAGACCAAATATTTCAGTTCGGGTTCGGTATTGAAAACGACAAACCTGTTCAGGTTCAGTCTCGGTTTGATCTCAAAAAACACATCAAATTTTATTCGAGTCTTTCGAGTATCTCAGCCATATATTATATGACCATCTAAATGCCAAAAAAAGTTAAATGAATAAAAACAACATAAAGATTATAAAAATATATGTGATACATTTTAATGGAGACGATAATTGGACACTAATATAATGAAGCTAACAATTAGACACTAAGTTGGCTTTATTTATATTTCAATTTTATTATATAGTTTTACATTAAGCTTGCTCCATTGTCAAATAAAAGGTAAAAACTAGTTTGCCTTGTACTCACCACAGGCTTTGTATATAGAATTCAATAAAAACCTCCTACCAAAAAAAAAAACAAATTTACATCTCCTACATCGATCTAATTTTTTTTTTTGGTGTGAAGTAAACGAATGTGGTGAAGATGTAAGTGTGAAAAGAAGAGGTAGCTTTGTGGGTTGTGATAGAATTAAGGTTAGAAATTTGAATTTAAAAATTTTGAGTCAAAAAAAGTTTGAGCTTTTTAGGTTTTAACTCATACGTCAGGCCCGTCCAGATTCGTTTGATTTCAAGTTCGAATACTCGAAACCTAAAAATTTTCAATTGGGTATGTTAGGACCACGTTCATGTAGCACGTTGGGCTCATGTTCTTTGCCCAGGGCTGGTTTGAAGCTAGATTTTGAGTTTTGCTTTGATCTTTTAGCAATATTTTTGTCATTTACTCAAAGAGTGCAATGTAGCCCTTGCCCCTTGTGATTACATTTCCCGTCAAAGGAATGTTGTTACACACACTATTGCCTCATATGCTCTTTCTCATTTTTGTTGTTCTCCTTGGACTCTGTATTCCTCTTTGATTGAGCTCGATGGTGATTTCATACTTTAATTTCAAAAAAAAAAAATATATATATATATATAATAACTACACTTAATAACAGATTTTCTATAGAACCAGATCTAGTTTCAAACTCTAGTTCTAAAGTTTTAAACCAAATCTAGTCATGCGGCCGCATAGATCCGCATGTAATGACCTGTGTGGTGGCATCAGGCCGCATAGGATTTCTGCCTGAGCCGTATGAGGTGGTGCGGCAGCACATAAAATATGTGCGGACGCACAGATATATGTGTGCCCCCACAGATTATATGTGCAGCTGCACCACACCCATGCGGCCTGCTGCGGCCTCACATGCCATTACATAGATATGTCTATGTGGCCACATGACCAGATTTAATTCCAAACTTTGGAACCAGACCTGATTTTATAGAAATCCGCACTTAATAATGATATTTTTTTTGCAAACTTAATAATGATATTTGAAGTACCGGATGAGAATAAATGATTACCAAAGTAATTACATAAAATTCATGCTTACTCATTGTTATATCCATAATAATATCTTTATTTTATTGCGTTTTTATGTCAAGGTCTCGTTAATTAATAAACAATGTCTCTTATAATGGTTTCCGTACGTAAGCCTACTTTAGGCACAATGTCTCATTGATTAAAACACAAATGTGAAATGATCATGCCTGTTGTGTTGTAACTTCTAAGTATTATATTTTACTTATTTTTGCCTGTTGCGTTGAAATGACTATACGGTATGACACTATATGGTTTCATATGATTATGTATCATATATTAAGACACACTATATGAAAAATTATAGTCATGTAGTATGCTTTGATGCATGTCACATGATCATATGACACTATATAATACCTTATATATATATGTTGATAGATCATTTTTTTGTTAAAAGTTTATAAATACAAGGGTTAATTTCACAAATCATCTCCAACGTTTGAATTAAGAATCGACTGGGCCTCAACATTTTTTTCCACCTCATGGGCTCTCAACTTTAGCAAAAATGCTGCTAGAAATAGCAGCTGTCTGGCACCTTTTTTTTTTTGGGCCCCCTTTACCAATTTTTCTTTTTTTTGCAGCTTCACGTGAGGGTGGAGTGGGTTTTCCCCCTTTTTTAATTTTTTAATTATTTTTAATATTTTGTTTTCTAAATTCAAAAGCTGAGGGTATAATGATTATTTTTATAAAAGTTTATGGAATAGTGACAAAAATGACTTATCGTGTGAATTTATGAAATGTTAGAGACCCAGAAGGTTGAAAAAAAAGATTGGTGACCCAGCCAGTTCTTAACACAAATGTTGTAGATGATTTGTGAAATTAACTCTAAATACAATTAATTGTTTTCAGTTATATAACATCATACAGTGGTCTGTATCTAATGTTAGATGGGGACTAATGATATGTTAGTTTATGAATGGATACATATAAAAGATCACTTTTTTTTTTTTAAAACCAAAAAGAACTTTTATTAGATAGAATAAAAGCAAATTACAAGACATCCAACAGACAAATGGCCGAGAACAGAAAGCCTCTCGAACCAAGACTCCATCAAGCGCCCAATACTACCAGAGTCCCAGACCTAAAGAAAATCAACCAAGAGACTCACAAGAAAAATCATGCCAGAGAAAAATGCTTCCTTCAAGGAGTTGACACTTAAATGATAGTGCCATTTTAAGTGATATATTATCACATTTTAATTTATCCTTAATTTATTAATGTGACTTTTATTCCATTAATTGACGTTATATAAAATTAGATTCTCATCCATGCATTACACGCGAAGAAACTATCTCAGATATTATGTATGTGTATGTAAGTATTAATACGAAATCTTAAATAAACTATGAACATCCAGAGAAAAACTCTTGATAGTGCCATTTTAAATTATATATTATCATATTTTAATTTATTAATGTGACTTTTATTTCATTAGTTGATATTATATAAAACTAGATTCTCAGTTGTGCATTGCACAGAACGAAACTATCCCAGATGTTATATATGTGTATGTAAGTTGTAATACGAAATCTTAAATAAATTATATGATTAGAAATAATGTTTTATATATATTACTATAATGTTGTGTATCTTTTCCTTCCTTTTTTTTTAAATAATATTTATTCAATCAAATATTTAGGGAATAATTGAAACCAAACTGATTTTGTTAAGATAGTTGATGCACATATCTAAATTTAAGTGATAAGGTTAAGCACGTAATAATAGAAATCTTTTTATCTCCTCATTAACTAATTAATTAATTAATCTAATTTGTACTTTTATCCATTAATAATATATTCAATTCATTTTTACATTGAAATTCCATACATATTAAAATATATAATTAGATAGTTATATAATAAATCTACAATATTTACGCCTCTATAGAAAATATTAAAAACACAAGTATATATTAATTGAATCAATAAAATTAATGGACTTAGAAATCTATAGTTCAAGATCGTTGAGAAGATAATTTATATTCTTACATCTAATCTCTCTTACAAACACAATAATGAGAAAAATCTACTACCGTCATTCAATACATTTAAAACTGTGATTTCATAGACAAATGTACACTATTATCAAATTTAAATTTGTTATGTATAATATTAAAATTAGTTATAAGATATAGGAGATTCCAACCTAAATAATAGATTATGAAAGACAAAATATGAGTCGAACAACATATTATAAGTATTAAAAATATTTGTTGTAAACATTTCTACGTATAGTTTTTTGAAAAAATGAAATGTGATGAATTAAAATAAAAAAATATGTTATAGTTTACATTTAACTTATTAAGTCATTACCAACTCAAATGCACCACATTGTACACAAAATCTAAATTTTCAAGTAGCATACGGTTCAATTGAAGTGATGTCACATATGTAGTGTTTACAGAAAGAAGCGGCGTTTCTCTCACAATAAGTGAATAAATCTTTAAATTTAATTAATTTAGAAATTGGGGGCAAAAATGTGATGGATATGCATCACATTTTAATTAATTTAAAAATGAAAAGAATCGTAACAGTAAAAATGACAATAGAGCGAGCTTTGGTGTGGTAAGCCTTCCCATACCCCACCCCATACCCGCACGCATACTCATTTGAATGGGGTACGGGCGGGGTGACAAAGGCCAAGTAAAAAAAAAAAAATACTCATTACCTGTCTTATTTTTAAAAGTCTTAATAAAACTAAAAAAATTAAAAAAATATTAAATGTATTATAAATTAGATGAAATGATATAGAAAAACAGACAGAAAAGTAGAGAGAAAACTCAAGAATTGTGTGTATTATTATGAAATCCAAGACTCTTATTTATAGGTACAAGTCTAGGGTTTTGAGGTACAATAGTCATTCACAATAGAATTAAATAATTTATAGCACTCCCCCTTGAATGACTAATCTATACAACAATTGCCACATTAAAAACTTTGTTTGGAGAAAAACTCAACGGGAGAAAAAGCTATCAAACTAAGGAAAAAAGAGTACAATTGATTCTGAATAAATTTAGAGTGTTAAAATGCTGTCTTATTAATACCTTGTCAGAAAAACCCAATAGGATAAAAACTACTCGAAGGAAAAAGAGTACCGTTGCTTCTCTTGAATTTATTCAATAATGGTTCTATTGTATTGAATCATTTTGCCAAATCTTCAATATTCTTCAAGACCTAATATGGAAAAAACCCTGTAGAAAAAATGTAAGTGAAGAAAAAATACATTATTCTTTGATACACTGTTAAGGTTGTCTCGTTAAAAACCTTGCTAGGAAAACCTTGTGGGATAAAAACCTCAGTCAAGGAAAAAAATACAACGTATATCTTCCTTATCTATAGTAGCAATCTGTACAAGAACTTTCAGTTCTTTATATGCTTCATACATATCAAATCCTTCAGGGATTATACCATACTTATGATATTTTCATATATTGCTAATTGAGCACAACATCATATTTTAATTATACAACCACATACTTAATGATACTTCCATATAAATGCCTATTGTTATTTTATTTACATGATATATTTTTTTAAATGACTAGACTGCTAGTCTTAACATATAGCAATCTACTGGATTGCACCTTTTTATTTTGTCCAATATTTTATGTTATTAATTTTTTTGATGAAAAATTAATTCATTATCCTCGCAATCATTGAGCTCATTAATATTTATTTATCGTCGACAACTATTTCTTATCGATACTATTTGATTCTCATTATAAACATAACAAATTGAGATCTCTTTTATTTTACTAATTTTAAGTATATGAACCTATTTAAGTGTTTTGTGATTAGTTATGTTTATATACTCTTGTCGAGTATTATGCCTCAATATTATTTTACGAGGCATTTTTTTATAGCTATGATTTTACAACTATTAGATTTAACCACGTATCACAATTTTTTATCTAAAGCAACTATGGAATCACACGGTTTTCATTCCATGAATTAACATGTAGTTACATGAACCTACATGTAGGTTCAGATGCATTTAAATAAGGATTAACTGCATAACGGGTGGCTCTGCATCCAAACTAACGTATCCACCATCTTATTTGAAGATTCAATTCAATCGAATAAAGATTCACACTATTTGGACATAAAATTAGACAAAAATTATGACAAAATGAGGTTTAATTACCTTATTAACCCTACACAATTTAAGGAAAATCCAGAGTCATTTTTAGAATATAAGGTAATTTGAACCCCTATTTGTTATAATTCAAATAGATTAATTCTTGAAGAAATGTTCTTCAATATTTAATTAGGTTTAACATCAAATGTCATCCCCAAAAAGTGTTTTTTTTTTAATTTTTTATTCTTTAGCATTACATGGAGATGGTCGGGAAAGGGGTCAAATCTTTAATTAACAATATAGGGAATATAATATTTAGATGCCATCAAACTGTATAGATCTTGGCATATATTATATTACTCCAAAGTTAACGTCCTACTTAGCAGAAATTTTCCATTATCATTTTTTTAAAGATTAATGGAACTTATATTAATTTGATAAATTTTATTTTATTATTATTGAATAATATTTTAGATAGATTGTAAAGGAGGAGAATTGAGTTCTAGACGATGTGAACATACTCAAATGCCATTAGACCATAAAGTCTTGGCATAAAATTTTAAATTTTGAATTACATAATCTTTTAATAATTTGATTTCTAATCATGTAAATAACCAATTCACAACGTTATGCATTTTGTAAAACATGTTTGTCTTTTTTATTTGGTTACAATTATTAGAGCTATAAATTGATTATGTTGTAAATAGTATTTTTAATATGAATGACTAATCCTGAAACCCTAATTACTGTTGTATCTTGGTCATCACTCCAAGAGTATTTTACTTGCCCACCAAGACTTCTCGGGCATTGTAAATCTATAAATAACCCCTTTTGTATTGAGGATAATACACACAATTCATGAATTTTCTCTTCAACTTTTCTCTTTATTTTCTATTAGTTTCTTCTATTTTAAAAAACGTTATCAGCATGATTCTCTTTTTCAAAACTGTTTTCAGTTTATATCCTGCGTGATCATAATTTCTCAATTTTCCATAGTAGTAATGATTTTGAAAAAATATTTTTATGGCCATTCGTAGGTTGTCAGAAAACATAATCGAATTTAGTTGGAATTTTTATTCAAGATGCTTCTAACTTATTTTTGTTTTGTAATTTCCATCATTGCATGAATGATATATATATTATTGTGTTATTTGAATGTTTAGAAATTATTTAATCGATTTATATTTATCATTATTTCCAGAAGAAATACGATCTTTAAGGTTTTATCAATAATCCTGAAGATTATTGTAACCTAAATAATATTCTTGTGATTTATTATCGTTTTTAAAGAATCACTATTATGTCTTATGTTCGTACAGAATATGATTAGTCCCAAAAGAGCCCTGACATATATATATTATTAATCGTGGTTTCTTGAAGAAATATGACTGTTCAAAAATCTATCAATAATCCCAAAGATTATTGTGATTTAAATATTATCTTTAGTGATCGATGAAGAATCATAATTTATGCTCCATATTCTAGAAGAATATGATTGATTCTTAAAGAGTCTTGGCATATATTATTCTTGGTAGTTCATAGAGAATCACCAATTACATCTCATATTTCAAAAGAATATGATTGACATTGGAAAAGCCATATAAAATTTGTCGTAATTCATGAAGAAACACGACTCCATAATTCTTAATAGTCCTAGAGATCGTTAAGATTAATATATTGTGATTCCTGAAGAACACAACATGGTCTAGCCATATTCTAATTGAATATGATGTGCTCCTAAAGAATACGATATATGATATTTATATATGTATTTTTTTGAAGAAAAATTCATTAAACAGATATTCCTGAAGAATACTTCATATTGCTCATTATGAAGCAACTGTTTCTTCTTCTTTTTTTCGGGTTATATGCATTATTTATTTATTTTTGTATTATCTACTTTTAGTCAATTAATTTTGTTAGATAAAATAAAGTTGCTCCTGAAATAGCACAACTACTTGTAATATTCTAGAAGAATGTTACATTCTCCTAAAGAGCAACTTATATTGGATCTAAAGATCTAATTTATTTGGTAATTCAATATTCTTGAAGAATATTGATCTATTACTCCTGAAGTAGAAATAAGCCAAATTAATTCCAAAAGTATATAATTTATTGTGCTCCTGAAATAGGATATGCCTTGATGGCTATAGATATTGGTCATATGTAAAACAATACTCCCTGAAAGAGAGTATAAATATTCATATCCTATTAATATTAAATTTATGACTTCATACAAAATTACACAAATAGCCCACATCAACAAATTTCATTCAATTCCATATGACATATTGGCAAGAATTACTTGTCATGAGCGACTAATGTTAGTATATCTGATCTCAAGTAGCTTGAGCAAGACTGTAAAAGAAGGAAACACATTTAAGAATTGTGCAAAAGCATTTAGTTTCCTTTGTTATTATGTCTAACTCAAAATTGAGTACTTTACCGTCAAAGATGCACATAACATATGAAAAATCTTGAGTTCTTTGATTATGATGCTACTCACTTTGATGTTTTCGATTTCTTTGCTGACTCAAAAGAAAATATTGGGAATTTGATGTCAGTTCAATTATGTGTGCAATGGAATTAATATTAATATAAAATAATGTTTATATTATATATCAAGTGCATCTAATATCATCAAAGCTCCAGAAGAGCTTGTATCATTTCGACAAATAATACTAAATTGTATATTGATGATGCACTTTAGCAAATTCAAGAGAATTTTGCTGATTTCTAAAGATATCCAATAGATATTACATTGAGATAGTGGAAAGAGATAATAATATCTTTGCATAAATTCCTTTGTTTCCGCCAAAAGCAAATAAAGGAAAAATTCTCAAAATATCATTTGAAATGTATTATACATTCATAAAAGCAATTGAGACAAACAATGTCATGAACCTGAAGTTCCTTGACTGAAAGAACTTTATACATTGGCATAATAGGTTTGAGTATATATGAGCAATTATGATGTGTTGAATAATTCACATGGGAACAATATAAAGAACTAGAAGATTCTTTTAGCAAATGGTTTCCTATGTGCTGTTTGTAAGTAAGGCAAGCTAGTCATCAAACCTTCCAGTGTGAAGATTAATACTGAGTCTCTAATTTTCTTGGAAAGAATTCATAGAGATGTATGTGGGCCGATATACCTACTATGTGGGTCATTAATTAATTTATGGTATTGATTGATACTTATGCTAGATGGTCCTATGTTCACTTGCTTTCTCCTATAAATGTACTGGTCGCTAGACTACTTACTCAAAGAATAAAACAAAAAGGCTCAATTCTTGGAATCAAGAAAGTTTGTCTTGATAATGCTAGTGGGTTTTGATCTCAAGCATTCGACGATTATTGCATGGTAATCGGAATTGAGATTGAACATTTAATTGCTCATGTTCACACTCAGAATGGTTTAGACCATTGTCTATAAAAACAAAACTCCCAACTTCTATTTGGGAACATGCCATATTACATGCTGTAGTGATGGTTCGTATAAAGTTAATTATCTATCGTCAGTATTCTCCCTTATGGTGTGTCTTTATTTGAGAATCTAATGTCTCTTGCTTAGAAAGTTTTAGTAGTGTTTTTCAAATACATCACTTGTTATATTGGACTACAAGTTTAACATTATGAAAATTTTATTATTTGGCCTGACCAGTTAGACCATTCCTATTTGTTGATAATAAAAACTATCGAGAATCATCTGAAGAATAGAAGATTCTTCCATTTAAAAGAATTCTCGTGTGTTGTAAATTCTCAGGCAATTTGATTATTAATAATCACTAGCTATTTGGAACTGAGTTTCAAATATATCTGAAAAATATTCAGGGTAAATCATGTGGGCCCCTTCACCCTCCGTGTGACCTTCTAGATTATATATGAATTTGAATACACTAGAGATCATATGTCAAATTTGTAACTAGAAGTTTACGAGAATATTTGCTCAATTGATTAATTATCAGTAAAACTTTCAGATATCATAAAGACATGTGTGTCTTACTAGTGAATTTTATCCCAAAAGTCACTAAGTATTTATATGTTATTTGGCATATTAATTGTCTTTGGTTAACAAAATAATATTATACACTTCAATTTATTTGTTATACCATTAATTGAGAACATACATTTATGTTTAAGTGATATTGATTTTTCACTTGCAGTAACTCTTATGCAATATGCCAATAGAGTATATGATATCACCTATATTTGGCTTACAATCAGAAGCCTCCATCTAAAGTTAAAAAGTACGATATGTATAGTCGTTCCACTATGCGTACTAAGATGAATATTATTGTAATGCTGAAAATATATGATGGATTTGAGTTCTTATTTATATGTTTCATGACTATGAAGAACGAACATGTTTTCTGACTATTTCTTAAATAGTCTTCTCAGCATTAGGGGGATAAATTGATAGTTGGTAACGAGTATATGAAATACAGAATTGTAATCCTCACATGTATAGTGTAAGCTTGAAGTTTGCAAGATAATATGCATTTCAGATTATTGGCTGTATAGTTGTCAATAGATATACTATGTTAAATACTCCAACTTAGATTGATATAAAATCCTATAAGAGGATTTAAAGTATTAATGACATGCCTGAAGCATGACGTGATCGATTTCAAAATTATGATCAATGAAAAGAAATATGGAACATATACTTGTAATGGTCCTTTTGAGGCATATACTCTAGAAAAGTATACAGATATAACAATTAAGAAGTTCCTAAAAAGGCTCAAGTACCTGAAATGACTAGAATAAAGAGATCTCGATAAGTTATGTCTATACTGAAATCAGATTGAATCGACAAAAAATAATAGTCGACTATATATGCTTATGAGCTCAATAAATAGCAAGGACAATGAATCAATTTCATTAAAGCTATTGACATTGAATGCTGGCCAAGGTAAAAAGACAATCCAGTAGATTGTTACAATATCAATAATATGACGATCGGTAGTTATGCTAAAAGAGCATTAAATATGTGGTAGATATTATTGAAACCTGATGTTTCATTCGATATGTAAATATATATATATATAAATAGATTTGATATGCTTGAATAAAGTATATAAAGAATTTAAAGTTCTTATATATATTGTCAGTTAATATAAGAGAGATACGAGTTGTACTCTTTTTTCCTTGATTAAGATTTTGTCTCAATGAGTTTTCCTAGCAAGGTTTTTAATGAGACAACATCGATAACGTATCCAAAGAATAATGTACTCTTTTTCCTTTACTTAAATTTTTTCCCACTGGGGTTTTTTTTCTTGTAAGGTTTTAACAAGACATATTATTTGTGTAATAAATATCTGTGACATATATGATATTAACCCTCGGTATAAAACTCCTGAAGAGTTGACACTGCCTAAAGTAGAAAATATTTTAAAGTATTGAAGATACTGGAGACATGTGGATGGCTAAGCATGAGAACTATTATGGTCGAAATTAAGAGGAGCAACTGTACTCTTTTTCCTTCGATCAATTTTTATCCCACTGGGTTTTTCTGACAGGGTTTTAATGAGGTAGCAATTGGAAACTCCAAAGGTAATCAAAATTAATTGTATTCTTTTTCTTAGTTTGGTAGGTTTTTCTCCCCAAACAGGGTTTTTAATGAGGCAGTTAATGTATAGATAGTCATTCAAGGGGGATTATTGTAAATAGTATTTTAGTGTGAATGACTAACCCTGAAACCTTAATTACTGTTATATTTTGGTCACCACTCCAAGAATATTTTACTTGCCCACTAAAACTTCTCGGGCATTGTAAATATGTAAATAGCCCCTTTTGTATTGAGAATAATACACACACTTCATGAGTTTTCTCTTCAACTTTTCTCTTTATTTTCTATTCTTTTCTTTTAGTTTATAACATATTATAAATTTTCTCTGCTAAAAATTGATTATAAATTTCAATATGAATATTGAATGAAATTAAACCTCAAATTATCATCATTATTATTTCTATTGGTTAAATGGAAAGAATGACTGGGGAGGACGTGACTTGGATCGTGTGAAGACGTCAGTGAGGGATATACCCAATCACTGGCCTATCTCCAAATCTGTTGGTTAAACGCTGAGGCAAGGAATGTGGTCTCTCTATTGGTATTGCTTAATTATATTGCTTGGGATTAGTTAACTATTTGAAGCAGGCCTTGATGTTTGGGTTTCAGGTATGGAAGTGACCAAAATCAGACCGAATATTGCAGTTCGGGTTCAGTCTTGAAAATGACAAATTTATTCAGTTCAATCTCAAGAAACACATCAAATTTTATTTGAGTCTTTTGACTATCTAAGCCATATATTATACGGCCGTCTAAGTGCCGAGAAAATAAAAAATTAAATGAATAAAAACAACATAAAGATTAAAAATATATATAATAAACTTTAATGAAAATGATAATTAGACACTAATATAATAAAGTTAACAATTAGACAGTAACGTTTGGTTGGTTGGCTTTATTTATATTTCAATTTTATTATATAGTTTTACTTTAAGCTTGCTTCATTGTTAAATAAAGATAAAAATTAGTTTGACTTGTACTCACCACAAGCTTTGTATATAGAATTTAGTAAAAAAATAATTAAAAAAAAACAAATTCACATCTCTTACATCGATCTAGAGTTCTGTTTTTTTGGGGTGTGACGTAGACGAATGTTGTGAAAATGTAACTGTGAAATGAAGAGACGGTTTCGTGGGTTGTGAGAGAATTAAGGTTAGAAATTTGAATTTAAAAACTTTGAGAGTTAAAATTTTTTTGAGCTTTTGGGGTTTTGACTCATACCTCAAACCCGCTCAGATCCGTTTGAGTTCAGGTTCGAATACTCAAAACCTGAAAATTTTCACTTAGGTATATTAGGACCAGGTTCAGGTAGCCCGTTGGGCTCAGGTTTTTTGCCCAGGGCTGGTTTGAATTCAGATTTTGAACTTCGATTTGATCTTTAGCAACAGTTTTGTCATTTACTCATAGAGTACTGATATGGACCTTGCCCCATATGATTAGTTTTTCTTATTTTTGTTGTTTTCTTTGGACTCCGTATTCCTCTTTGATTGAGCTCGATAGTCACTGAATACTTTACTTAAAAAAAAATACATACACATATATATGTATGTAATAACTACATTTAATAACGATATTTGAAGTTCCTGATGAGAATAAATGATTACCAAAATAATCACATAAAATTCGCGTTTCCTCATTGTTATATCCACAATAATATCTTTATTTTATTGCATTTTTATCACAAGGTCTCATTAATTAATAAACAATGTCTCTCTTATGATGGTTTCCGTACGTAATCCTACTTTAGGCACAATGTCTCATTGATTAATACACAAATGTGAAATGACCATGCCCGTTGTGTTGTAACTTGTGAGTATTATATTTTACTTATTTTTGCCTACTGTGTTGAAATGACTATATGGTATGACAATATATAGTGTTATATGATTATGTAGCGTGTATTAGAACACGCCGCATGAGAAATTACAATTATGTAGTACGCTTTGATGCATATCACATGATGATATAACATTATATAATACCACATATATATAGTGGTAGATCATTTTTTCTTTTAAAGGTTTATAAATACAAGGGTTAATTTCATAAATCATCCCTAATCTTTGAGTTAAGAATCGGCTGGGTCCCTAATATTTTTTTTAACCTTATGGGTTCTCAATCTTAGCAAAAATGCCGCTAGAAATAGCAGTAGTATGCATTTCTGACAGCTTTTTTAAGGAGGTGAATAACCCCTTTACGACCTCCAATTTTTTTTTACAGCTTCATGTGAGGATGGGGTGGGTTTTCCCCGTTATTAAAATTTTTTAATTATTTTTAAATATTTTGTTTTCTAAATTAAAAGGCTCAGGGTATAATAGTCATTTTTATGAAAAGTTAATGGAAGAGTGACAAAAAGGACCTATCGTGTGAATATATGAAATGTTAGGGACCTAGGAGATTGAAAAAAATGTTAGGGACCCAGCTAATTTTTAACACAAAGATTGGATACGATTTGTGAAATTAACTCTAAATACAATTGTTTGCACTCATATAACATCATACAACGGTCTATATCTAATGTTAGATCGCGACTAATGATATATTAATTTATGAATTGATACATATAAAAGATCACTTTTTTCCCTTTTTTTTTTTAAAACGAAAGAGAAGTTTTATTAAAGAGAATAAAATCAAATTACGAGAGATCCAACAGACAAATGGTCGAGAATAGAAAGCCTCTCAAACGAAGACTCCATCATGCACCTAGCAATACCAAAGAGTCCTAGACCTAAAGAAAATCAACCAAGAGACTCACAAGAAAAATCATGCCAAAGAAAAACGGAGTTGACACTTAAAGGATAGTGCCATTTTAAATGATATAGTATCACATTTTAATTTATCCTTAATTTCTTAATGTGACTTTTATTCCATTAATTGAGGTTATATATGTCACCCCCTCGTTATTTTTCCATAAGTGAATAAGTGGTTTCTTTGCATGATAGCAAAAGCTCTTGTCATTTCAAAATAGTTAAAGTGCTAACGAGAGACATGACGTGCTAATTCAATCAGTTTTTAAATTTTCATAAAACTCATGGAGATATTTCTTTTACTTTTCCTTCCTTGTATTAGAGTTACGTTAGAAAATATTTACTAAATTCTTTGGCATTTGTGAAACTTGAATTGATTAACTTGACCACATGACTCATGAATATTTTTCAGTCATATACCAAAGAAAGTATACACGATCAATTACATAAAACCATTTTATTGCTTAACTAACCGATCAAAGGATTGAGGATCTTTTACATGGAAAATGAGGCTCTCAATCTTAAACAAAAGTTTTCTTACATCATCACATTATATGCTATGCTTTTCTTTATTTAGATATATATATATACATATATTTATTCTACCACTTTTACTTTCCCACAAAGCTATGATATTAAGTGACGAGCAAGGGCTTGTCTTCCCAAATTTTGTTATAGTGGAGGAGTGTCTTCCCATATGTTGTTCCCAAATACTATAAGAAATAATGAAGCTTCTTCATAATAGGCCCAAAGATCCGTTTCTACTACACACATAATCTCTCTTTGGTCGGGTGGCATCCTCCAATCTTCGGCTTGGTGCTCATATACTTTTCTATTGATTATCTACAAAAAAAAAAGTAATTGAATACTAAATGAGTACAAAGTACCCCGTGGGTAACACAATGTTTAAGTTGCCACAAGGTTATAAGAAAATCATTCCTTTCACAAATTCAAGAAGCATAAATATGCATAAATTTTCTTGCATGCATTTTAGGGCCCCAGCACCAGAATTACCTACTACTCATAGCGCATGTTAATATCTTTCCAATGCCAAGTTTGGCCATAGCAATTCAATAATAAGTGGATCCACAATTAACCCTGGTTGACCCTTACCGAAGTTTCAATCAATCAACATTAACAATTCAAATCAAACACCACACTAGTCTTCCCTATCCCGGGATCATTGGATAAGTCCTAGTGTGGGAACAATTCAAGGCATCAGCAATATAAAATGGGTAGGTCAATGCTATCAATTGATGTACCAGAAAACATGCCATTCATTGTCATAATATGCCATCAAAACAAACATTTTTCTTTTAAAATACATGCATGCTAGTGGAACCCAAACATTAGTTACTCGCCTTGCTTTTGCTCCTTGAAAGATTATTGAATGCTTGTGGATGAAAAGATACCTTCAAATCTTTTTATTTTCCTCAAGCAAAGTAGCTTCTTAAGTAAGGATTTAATATGTATATGAAGAGGGCTTGCTTGAGAGATCAATAGAGTGTTTTTAGAGGTCTTTTGAAGGTGTTCAAAGCCTTGTCTAATTTATGGACGAATTTTCCTACTCATTTTCTAAAGGTCTTTGGATTCCACCAATAAAAAAGCCTCCAATTGACCCTGGATAATTTATAAGTGACCAATGGAAATAAGTCCAATTGAGAGCTCAAGAGAATTTTTGCCAATGAGAATGCTAAGTGGTCACCAATTTAATCCATGTAAGGAATTGTCTAAGTGTACAAGTGTCCTTAGATATTTTAACTTATTGCTCAATAACCGCTTAACTTAGTATACTCCATAATTAAGTCCTCATGTTTCTAACTATACTAATTAAGTATCACATTTTAGCTTTAACCATTCTTTTGCTCCGAACTCACTACCCAATTAAACTTATTTACTCTTTTGGCAATCACTACTAACCGATAGAAATAGTCAATACCTATTCAAGCACTTATGTTATTCTTGTCAAGGTAACTCAAAATATCCTCAAACCGTTATAGAATGCTACCATTAACCATCCGTTTACAAAATTCACTAACCGATTGCTTATAGTTGAGTATTATTCGGGAAGTGATTCAATTATTATCCTAAAAATGCCACTATGGGGTTTTTGAAATTTTGTAGGGTGTTACAATCTACCCCCTTAAAAGAATTTCGTCTTGGAAATTCACAGTCACCTAAAAATAATTAAGGTGCATATACATGTTTTTATCTTTTTATCCATATGGTTGCTTTTTCCGAAGCTTTACTTTTCAAAATTTCTGAACTAAAGAATGAACCCAAGTAAGGTCGTACCTATGATAATATTGTTGTTATTGGTGGCACCCGTGTGGATCACAGCAAAAACTCTTTCTATAGGATTATTGGTCTTCGGATTAGTTCGGCAATCCCTAATCATATGCCCCTCTTTGTCGCACCCATAACAAAGCCCCAATTCTTTTCGGCATGGGTCGGGATGTATCTTGTCACAAGTCGAGCACTATGGCCAATTGTTCCTCATTAGTTCTCCTTGGGTCTTAGATTTCTTAGTATTGGATTGGCTTTTAAAATTTTCAGTTGATCTTTTATTTCTCTTATTCTCATTTTCTTGAAGAATCCCATTTCTGATCAGTATTTGATCCTTGGGAATAGCGGGCTTGACTTTCCCTAGCTCGTAGGATTTTTGATTCCACTTGTTTCACGAGTAACGCCCGATCCATAACTGCAGCAAAACCTTGAATTCCCAACATTAGCACATCCCTAGCTAATTCGGGCTTCAACCCTTCAATAAATCAATTCACTTTAATTTCATTGTTCCCAACATATGAGTAGCAAATTGGGACAACTCTTCAAATGTTTGAGTATACTCTGACACTATCATTTGATGTTGCTTAAGATGGATAAATTCATTCAACTTCTGATTTCTTGCAGTAGTAGAAAAATACTTGGTACGGAATTTCTCGCGAAATTCTTCCCAAGTCATTCCTTCATTTTCTCCTATACTCACCAAGGTGTCCCACCAATAGCCTGCGCTCCCTCTCAATATGAAAGTAGCGCAATTTACCTTTTCACGGTCAGGAACATGGGCATAAGTGAACATCTTTTCAATGGTTCTGATCCCATTTTCGACCTCAACTGGGTCTTTAGCTTCTTCTAAGGTCGGGGGTTTAAGCGGTGTAATCGCTCGGTGACATCATTTTTATCGTCCTTATTTTGAGGCGATTCCCCGTTTGAGTTTTGTTGAAATAATTGATCGATTTGTCGGGCCTGTTGACTCATAAGCTAAGTCAATCGTTCTATGGTCTAATTGGTACTTTCTTCCTGAGACATCTTTCTATGCATGTTCACGAATTTAAAGGGTGGATCAAAATTTAGCACTATAGGTTACTTAACAATTTACTTCTGAATTGACCATTTTGGTCATACGTAATTAGCATATGCAAACATACAACGCTTCCTAGGATAAGCTATTCATCAATTAATTTCCCCAAAACTATGCTTTAGAGAATTTATCAACAACGGGAAATTTAGTTACTTTAGTAATGAAATATACCAAAAAAAAAAATCAAAGCCTAATTCATACAAAAAGGGACTTTAATATGGAGCCAAATTTATAAGGAACTTAGAAATCAATGATGAAATTAATATGGCACCTTATGTGTTGAGTTAAAAATTTATTAAAATTTAGTTTCAATATAAATTGACTAAAGAGAACTTCTTTAATACAAATAGGAGACAATTGTAGGTGTTTGAGACTTAAAAGAAAAGGCACATTTCCCAATTATCTTGATCAAATTCCTTTAACATAATACTTATGATTTTTATAAAATAAACCATCCATTATTTGTTAAAATTTCCCATGAATGAATTGGTCAAAAATGAAAAATTTTACAAATCAAAATTTGTTTTTACATATTGGTGGGTCCTAATTTTTGTTCAATGGCTAAAATATCAAAGAAGTTAATATATCTCAAAATTAAGGAGAATATTAAAAACTAAACTTCATTTAAAATAAAATAGTCAAAAGAAATTTTTTTAATATAAAACGGGGACCAAATTCTGATGGGAAGGGGCGAATTTGGGGCTTAAAAGTCATAAATTAAACTTTTGGACTGATGTGAATGAAAATAGAAACTTTAGGGACCTCAGGGCAATTTTTGGAAGAGAAGATTTCATGCAGCCGCATGGAAGCGGCCTCAAAGTTTCTGCCCGAAAGCAGAAACTTTCACGCAGCCATGGACCGGGCGCCAGCTGTTCTGCCTGGGGCAAAAGAGTGGTACACCGCATCATTCAGTGATGCGCCCGCACCATGCGGGCAGCGTGTTTACTCCTCTTTTACCCTATTTTGAGCTATTTTTCTCACTTTCTTCTTGGTTATTTTCATTCCCAAGCCTAACCTAAAATGGATAGGAGCTATATAACATCTTTGGAAATCACTTCACTACTTACAACCAAATCAAAAACCACCATTTTCTCTCCTATCCTCCAAGGTTCACATTGTCTAACAACTCATTTTTATACTTCCAATTCTTGTTTCTACTTCTTAGCAAGGTTATTTCTTTCTTCAATTGAATACAACAATGCTACGAAAATCCCTATCAAACGCCAAGAATTTCAACTCTATCTTTCAAAACCATATTACTAATAAACTTGGTTTTATAAAACTATACGAAGATACATGTAATCCTTGCTAAATAATTACTTACTTTCAAGCTGACCGGAGAATGTCTCACACTAGTAAGATATGCATGTATTAGCCTCTTGGAATGATGCTCTGATACTACTCTTGTCACGCCCTCGTTATTTTTCCATAAGTGAATAAGTGATTTCTTTGCATGATAGCAGAAGTTCTTGTCATTTCAAAATAATTAAAGTGCTAACAAGGGACATAACATGCTACTTCAATCAGTTTTTAAATTTTCATAAAACTCATGGAGATATGTCTTTTACTTTTCCCTCCTTGTATTAGAGTTATGCTAGAAAATATTAACAAAATTCTTTGGCATTTGTGAAACTTGAATTGATTAACTTGACCACATGACTCATGAACGTTTTTAAGTCAAATACCAAAGCAAGTATACACGATCAACTACATAAAACCATTTTATTACTTTACTAACTGAACAAAGGATTGGGGATCCTTTACATGGAAAATGAGGCTCTCAATCTTAAACAAAAGTTTTCTTACATCATCACATTATATGCTAAGCTTTTCTTTATTTAGATATATATATATATCCATACATCTATTTATTTATTTAGATATATATATATATACACACACACACAAAAGTTCTCTTATTTATTTATTTACTCTACCACTTTCACTTTCCTACAAAGCTATTACATTAAGTGAGAAGCAAGGGCTTGTCGTTCCAAATTTTGTTATAGCGGAGGAGTGTGTGGGTGTATGTACAAAAGACACTAAATTCATATGTTGTTCCTAAATATATAAGGAATAATTGAGATTCTTCATAATAGGCCCAAAGATCCGTTTCTACTGCATATGTAATCTCACTTTGGTCAGGTGACATCCTCCAATCTTCGGCTTGGTGCTCATACACTTTTCGATTGATCATCTACAAAAAAAAAAAAAAAAGTAATTAAACACTAAATAAGTACAAAGTACCCCGTGAGTAACACAATGTCTAGGTTGCCACAAGGTTATAACAAAATCATTCCTTTCACAAATTCAAGAAGCATAAATATGCATAAACTTTCTTGTATGCATTTTAGGGCCCCAAGCACTAGAATTACCTACTACCCATAGCGCACGTTAATGCCTTTCCAATGCCAAGTTTGGCCATAGCAATTCAATAATAAGTGGATCCACAATTAACTCCGTTGACCCTTACCTAAGTTTCAATCAATTAACATTAACAATTCAAATTAAATACCACACTAGTCTTCCCTATTCCGAGATCATTGGATAAGTCCCAGTGTGGGAACAATTCAAGGCATCATCAATACAAAACGGGTCGGTCAATGCTAGTGATTGATGTACAAGAAAACATGCTATTCATTGTCATAATATGCCATCAAAACAAACATTTTTCTTTTAAAACACATGCATGCTAGTGGAACCTAAACATTAGTTATTCACTTTGCTCTTGCTCCTTGAAAGATTATTGAATGCTCGTGGGTGAAAAGATATCTTCAAATCCTTGTATTTTCCTCAAGCAAAGTAGCTTCTTAAGTAAAGATTTAATATGTATATGAAGAGGGCTTGTTTGAGAGATCAAGAAAGTGTTTTTAGAGGTCTTTTGAAGGTGTTCAAAGCCTTGTCTAATTTATAGACGAATTTTCCTACTCATTTTCTAAAAGTCTTTGGATTCCACCAATGAAAAAGCCTCCAATTGTCCCTAGATAATTTATAAGTGACCAATAAAAATAAGTCTAATTAGGAGCCCAAGAGAATACTTGCCAATGAGAATGCCAAGTAGTCACCAATTTAATCCATGTGAGGAATTATCTAAGTGTACAAGTGTCCTTAGATATTTCCTCTTATTGCTCAATAACCCCTCAACTTAGTGTATTCCATAATTAATTCCTCATGTTTCCAACTATACTAATTAAGTATTACATTTTAACTTTAAGCATTCTTTTGCTCCGAGCTCACTACCCGATTAAACTTATTTACTCTTTTGGCAATCACTACTAACCGATTGAAATAGTCAATGCCTATTCAAGCACTTATATTATCCTTGTCAAGGTAACTCAAAATATCCTCAAACCATTATAGAATGCTACCATTAACCATCCGTTTACAAAATTCACTAACCGATTGCTTATAGTTGAGTATTATTAGGGAAGTGATTCAATTATTATCTCAAAAATGCCACTATAGGGTTTTTGAAATTTCCCAGGGTGTTACAATATAAAACTATATTCTCACTTATGCATTACATGGGAAAAAACTATCTCAGATATTATATACGTGTATGTAATACGAAATCTTAAACAAACTATGAACGTTCAGAGAAAAACTCTTGATAATGCCATTTTAAATGATATATTATCACTTTTTAATTTATCCTTAATTTATTAATGTGACTTTTATTTCATTAGTTGATACTAGTTGTATGCTGGTGCGTTGGACAAAATAAAATAATTAGCAAACAAAATGTATAGTAATTTGAAAAACTAAATAATTATAATTTTATAATGTACTACTCACTCATATACATATGTTACTAATATACATAAATAGAATCAAATTGAAATGTACAATATTTTCACTTTGTACAAAGCTAATTAAATTGTCATTCATAGAACAATTCTATTAAGTAAAAAATAAGAAAGAAGAATTTTTACAAAATTCATTTCAGATTGAGTACGTAAACTAAGAAATTATGGAAAAGAGAGGATAGAAAATTTATAGAACTCTAGAATTACCCTACACACACCCTTATTCAATAGGGTGTAGATGATTTTCATTTATCAGTATGAATTATTTTTCACATTCATTCTCCACCATATATTCTTGGAAAAATAATTTTTCCCATTTCATCATCACTATTTATAAATCTATTTTAAAAAATCTAAAGTATATAATTTCGTATTACAAAAGACCAAAGTGAAGCAATATTACAACAAATGATAAATTCCATATGATTTACCATTTACCCTTAAAATTAATATTTAACCACTTTACGTTCTAAAAAGAATTAAAATAATTTTTCATTTTTGTTTTAAATTATTATCATCAAATATTATTATTATTATCGTATCCTCTCAACTAAAATTTTTACAAATATATAGGTTTCTAGAGAAAAATAAATAATAAATTAAGTAATGTATTAAACATATAGCCATATGTTTGTCATATTGAATTAAGGTAAAAGTTTTAAAACTAATTTAATTTTGCTTTATTACTATATCATCAATCTCATGAATAAGCACGTAACTGAAATTAGAAGAAGTCCCAATAATCCGATACTTGAAATTTGTTTATCAACTATTAGAATTTTGAAGAAATATTAAATCTTCGAAAATAGCATATATAAAATATATATATATAAGTATAAACTTTTGTATATTATTATAAAATAAAATAAAATAATAGAAAATTTTAATTAATAGATAAGCATTACTTTGAAGAGAATATATAATTATTATTGTTATTATTATTATAAAATAAAAAATAAAAGAAGCATATAAAAATACGATAGTACTTTTGGCTGGACACTTGCAAATGACCATTATCCTACTTTAATATATATAAGATTATATGAAACTAAATTCTCCCTCGTGCGTTGCACGGAAAGAAACTATCTCAGATATTATATGTGTATGTAAATAGTAATAAGAAATCTTAAATAAACTATGATTAGCCGTAATGTTTTATATATATTGCTATAATGTGATGTATCTTTTCTTTCATTTTTTTTTCTAAATAATATTTATTCAATCAAATATTTAGAGGATAATTGAAACCGAATTGATTTTGTTAAGATAGTTGATGCACATGTCTTAATTAAAGTGATAATGTTAAGCACGTAATAATAGAAATCTTTTGATCTCCTTATTAACTAATTAATTAATCTAGTTTGTACTTTTATCTATTAATAATATATTCAATTCATTTTTACATTGAAATTATATTTAAACACATACTTAATCCACGTTTACAAAAATAAATATAAATTTACTAAAATTAATTTTCAACATGTAAGCATGAGAGACATGTTTAATCAAATTCTAATAGAGTAGTTAAACCATCCGTGCATTGCACGTGCAGAAAAACGTATTAAAATATATCATTAAATAGTTACATAATAAATCTGCAATATTTAAGCATCCATAGAAAATATAAATAACACAAATATACATTAATTAGATCAATAAAATCAATGGACTTAGTAATCTAAAGTTCAAGATCGTTGAGAAAATAATTTACATTCCTATATCTAATCTCTCGTACAAATGTAATAATGAGAAAAATCTATTACCATTATTCAATACATTTGAAATCGTAATTTCATAGATAAACATGTAATATTATCAAAGTTAAATTTGTCATCTATATAATTAAAATTAGTTATAAGATATAGGAGATTCCAACCAGAATAATGGATTATGAAAGACAAAACATGAGTCGAACAACATATTATAAGTATTAAAAATATTTGTTGTAAATATTTTTACGTATAGTTTTTGGAAAAATTAAATATGATGAATTCAAATAGAAAAAATGTATTATAGTTTATATTTAACTTATTAACTCATTACCATCTCAAAGGCACCATATTTTACACAAAATCTAAATTTTCAAATAGCATATAGTTCAATTGAAGCAATGTTACTTATAGAGGTGTTTGCAAAAAGAAGCGACATTTTTCTCACAATAAGTGAATAAATCTTTAAATCTAATTAATATGTAAATTAGGGAGAGGGGCAAAAAATGTGATGGATATGCATTACATTTTAATTAATTTGAAAATAGAAGGAATTCCAATAGTAGGAATGATAATGGAGCGAGCTATGATCTGGTAAGCCTCCCCGTACCCCACCCCATACCCACGCGCATACCCATTTGAATTGGGTACGGGGCGGGGTGACTCGGGCCAGCGAGTAAAAAAATACTCGTTACCTGCCTTATTTTTAAAAATCTTAATAAAACTAAAAAAAATATAAAATGTATGAAAGACATTCAAATAACATTAAATTTACCAACACACAAAGGAGATGGTGAATAAATGAATTTATAAGAGGGATTAGGGTATGTATTGGAATTGGTCGTTCATATTTGATATTTTAACTTTTACGTCAATTTTAAAATATGTATAAAAATATATTTGTGACAAAGTCTAGCCAAAAAAAAAAAAAAAGCAAAGTGGTTAAGGTTTGAAATATGAATGATAAAATCAATTATCTAATTTCCTTTACAATAGTTTTTGTTTAAAAAAAAGATAGAGAGAGAGAGAAAGAGAATTATAAGGACAGTGGTGCTGGGTCGGGGACGGGACAACTAGGACCCATATCGTAAGAGTTTGATCAAATACGCAAATGAGGAAAGTTAGTATTGGACGAGGAAAAAAAATAACAAAATAAAATAATTACCGTAAGATTTAATTACCAAATAAAAAAGTGGGAAATTACAGTACAAAAGATACCAATACTTAGTTATCTTAATATATATATATATATATATATATGTGAATAGATTACTCCTATTAATTATTGTTACTAGTTTTTTCACTCATGCGTTGTACTTGTGGAGTTGTAGTATCCATTTGTATCAAAATTGACGTGTAAATGTGCTTTCTAAACATCATGTCATAAATAAAGTACATTATATTAGTTGTATTATATAAAATTACAAATTGAGTATACGAATTACAAATTACCACTAGATATTTGTAGTAAAACCCTTGAGTATTGAGTATAAATTTAGATGTATAGCTGAATCTATAATTTTAGGCCTTCTCCAAAGATGTCGTGTAAGTTCACAAGTTCAACCTATAGTTATAATAAATAGCAGTCAAAGGATCGAATCATAATCAACTATAACAACCATGAGTCTAGCCTCTCACTCATGCTTGCATAGGATGATTAATACCAAACAAACTCAATAATAATGAACAATAAAATATTGAACAAATATGTGCCATCGAATTTGCATAATAAAATCAGTAAATATATAAATTTGATTTAGTATTTGACACGTTAAATAGATTTTATTAATAATATATTAATAATTATTTGCTTGTGTATTCGATTAATGTTTTACCATATTTTACTTTTGAAACATCTAACTTATTTAATATTATTAGTTAACAGTCTAATAGTATGTACCAGGTATGTACATATCTGTATTCGCTCGATACATTTTCAAATAAAAATTTTCATACCCATGAAAAAGTACTTTCCTGACATACCCCTTTAACTGAATAATACCTCGTTTCCTTATAAACCTTTTTAACCGGATAATACTTCGTTTTATTTTGTACAAGTACCCATAATGCCACGTTGTTATCTTAGTCTAGTAAATCACAAATATAATCCTTAAAAAAGTAGTATGATCGTTAGAAGCGTAATGATTATAATAAAAAATAAAATATCAATATCACAAAATTTTTCATCCAAAGTTGATCTTTAATAGTTATGTATGAAATTAATTATTGCATATTATTATTTTATATATATATGGATATATTTCTAGCATTTTGGGACTTCTTGTAAAATAGGAATATACTATGGTACAATTTTAATTTTCACAAATATTAATATGAAAATAATTAAATTTGTACAATTAATATTAGTATGAATTTTTGTTTTAGATTTGTATCATTATATTTGTGGAAGTCCACGAAAGATGCAATGAATATTTTTAAACGTACGGCTTAAATACATGTGTGTATACATCTATTTAATATTTAGTTGATAATTTAAAATGTTTTTAGTATTGGATGATTAATTTTATATTATCATACAACGTACAACGGATATTTGAACTACTTTGTCATATTAAAAGTAGGGTGTGTGTGATTGCATAAAGGGTTAATTTCACAAATCGTCCCCAATCTTTCAGTTTAGTCTCGATTTCGTCCCTAATCTTTGTTTTATCACCTACAGCCTCCAACCTTTGATAAATATGTACAAATTGTCCATTTTTACACTATTTCACTAAAATTTTAACAAAATGACGATTATATCCCCTTAAACCTTTTAAATTTTTTTGAAAAAAGTTTAAAAATAATAAAAAACTTAAAAACCACCCCATCCACCCCACCCCATGTCCCCCTCCCCCTTCGACCGGAAGTCCGGCTGCCTGAGTTGCTACTCTAACAGCACAAATGCTATCGAAAATTGCAGTAAAATTGCTGCAATTATCGACAGCATTTGCTGCCAAAATGGAGGGGAGAATCCCCCATTTTTGCTGCTCTGGCAGCACA
Source organism: Nyctanthes arbor-tristis (assembly GCA_963692815.1). Classification (NCBI taxonomy): domain Eukaryota; kingdom Viridiplantae; phylum Streptophyta; class Magnoliopsida; order Lamiales; family Oleaceae; genus Nyctanthes; species Nyctanthes arbor-tristis. The sequence goes on from CAVNYN010231267.1 coordinate 125,854, forward strand.
AATGCTGCAACGGCAGTGAAATGGGGGGATTCTCCCTCAATTTTTACTTCTACAACAGCATAAATGCTGTTGGCAGCAAATGGGGGATCCATTTTGACAGCAAATGCTGCCAAAATGGTTTCCAGCAGCATTTGAGGCCAAAACCCCCTCCCATTTCGCTGCATTTTCCGGCAGAAGAATGGGGGGCAGAACATTTTGACAGCAAGTACTGCCGGAGCAGCACAAGCGGGGGAGAAAATCCCTCCCATTTCACTGTCATTTCTGGCATAGCAAATATGTTGGAAATGACAGTAATTTTGCCGCCATTTCCTGCTACCATTTCCGGCAGCATTTGAGCCACCGAAGCAGCAACTCCAGTGGCCGGCAGTTGGACTTCCGGCCGAAGGGAGAGGGGGACATGTGGTGGGGTGGGTTTTAAGTTTTTTATTATTTTCAAACATTTTTTTAAAAAAATTTAAAAGGTTTAAGAGGGTATAATTGTCATTTTGTTAAAATTTTTGTGGAATAGTGTAAAAAGGGACGATTTGTGCATATTTATCAAAGGTTGGGGGCTGTGGGGTGGCAAAACAAAAGTTAAGGACGAAATCGAGACTAAACTAAAAGGCTGGGAATGATTTGTGAAATTAACCCTTACATAAATTTCCTATAAAAATGTCAATTTTCTATCTAAATTTCAACTTTTATGAGTTTGACTCACAAGTGAGAATAGAATTTAAATTACATAGTATAATCTTATTATGCATAGTTTTTTTATTTTTCCTACAAATCAATTCCACCTCTCTGGTTCCCCATAGGTAAAATGTTTTCTATAGAAGTTAGAAAATATTTTTTTTCCATCATTCCGTATCAAACACACA